>SCDY01000148.1:0-112617 GCA_004143825.1 Drosophila micromelanica
CTCAAATATCGAAATTTTTTAAAATAATAATAATAATTAAGAATGTGAACGAGTATAACGCAGTCGGTAACGCCCGACTGCAACGTTCTTACTTGTTTAATTTTGATGCTGTTTGTAATTCCCTGAATTCCCTGAATTTACCTGGCTCAAACCATGATCAGGCAGGCGGTTCCTTCGGAGTGTTTCTTGGACATTGCACTTTCGGTGTAATTTCGTGATATTTTTGGTAGCTGGGATTGGCGTTCGTGACGTCGTACTTATAAAAATACATCTGAATAAAAATAACAACTATATGTAACATTTTGTTTCTCGCAATTGTTCATCCCAACACACACACACACACACACACAAATGCTGACGTTGTGAATGGGGCTTCAAATCGGCTTAATTTTCATGAAATTTTTCTGGTTGCCTGTGGTTACGGATTTTAGGTCTCGCCGGCGTGTATTTATTGCTAGAGCCGCCGCCGTTGTCATCTCGTCCCTTTTGATGATTGCAAGGAGGGGATGAGTTGAGTCCACACAACCCTCTCTGACCAGCTTTCATTATATGTTCCAGGCAGATTGATGATTATGTGCCCTGCATTTTACCCCTTTCAGTGGTGCGTTATCCAAGATTCTCTCAGTTAATTTATAGAGCTTATGCTGTCTACAAAAATGCAAATTTTTAATGTTATGGCAACGATTGCTACGATTATAACTTTAATTTAATATAGAATTCTAGCTGCGCTTAAATGTGATTATCAGCGAGAACATTTAATTGCTGCCTGGCTATTTCACTGTACAGGAAGCATCCCTTCAGTGGTTTCCCTTTAAATTTCATTTGAAATGTGGGTCACATTGTTGTCGCCTCAATCAAGCAGCCAAATACACACTTTATCAGCTGTGGAAAATCTTATCACTACTCTCAAATAATGAAATATCTGATGAACACTCAGCCATCCACGCTGAAAGATAGACATGGCTATTGGACTTTTATTTGCTTGGCACGCAGTCGCCTGCCGCTGTCAATGGCCATTCGCTCTCCATGGCCAACAAGCATTATTAACATCGACAATACCAACAACAACTGAGAACATTGCAGTCGGGTGTAGCCGACGCCGCAATACCTCGTTCACAGTAACAGCTTCAAACAGTCGAAAATTATTATTATTATTATATTTTATTTTAGATAGAGATCAATAACTGTCATTTGTAGGTGAATAATATTGTGAATCTAAAGTTATGTCAATCGATTTATTGAAAGATATGTAAAATCTTAACACTTTATCTGATGTTACACACAAATAATACTTCAAATTGTAAGTTGGGGTTGTGTACGTCACACAGACGTACGAGTAAAATAAAACCAATATACTCGCTTTAAACTAGTATAACTACAACTACAACAGCAACATCATCAGCTTTTCCAGCCCTTTTATGAACATTTCATTGGGTGCGGACACGGGCACAACATCAACGTCAACGTGCTCGTCATCACATTGTATAAATATCCTCGAGCACGTATATTTCATGGAGACACGTGCTGCATGTTTGCGAGCCGGTCCAAATCTTTAGAGATTAATGCACGCATTAGTAGATTTAATGCATATTACGTTGAGCGCACGTCCTTGTCGTCCTTGCTGTTCATCGTGTTGTTGCTATTGCTATTTGTACTTTCATTGGCGCTGCCATCGTTGCCTTGGCTACCACCATCGCCATTGTCGTCGATACAATTGAGACATTCTGGGGAATACCCTGGCATCATTTGTTAAGCTACCCCAGTGTTTAGCACAGAATAGCAGAGAATGTGGCATTAAATGGTGCAACTGAGTATAAATAGAAAGTGATGCTTCCTCTGTCACAACGAAGATTGAATACCTTTTGATTTTGTATCGATTTGTGTTACTCACTTTCGTATATCAGAATTTCAACTTTATCTGTGTTGGTTAGGATGTCATAGTCACAGTATTATTACCAATACGTAATCATTCCAACGAAAGTCTTTTGATATTATTGGCTAATGTTGAACGTGGTAAATCAGAATAATGCATAATAAATTAAATGGAGCACATTTTATTGGATTAAAGGGAAAAAAAAAGGAAAAATTCAATTGGTGTTCGAATCTATAACTCGATATTTGGATCGGTTTGTGAACTTTTGTTTCTTTAATTTAACTAGATTTTAGTTCGAACCTTTGTAAAAATTTTATGTGGTAGAATATCTTAGAATTTATGTTCAACTGGTTTGGTTCAAGGTTTATGGTTTTATGATTTTAAAAATGATTCAAGTTTAAAGCGATTAAACTAGGGTTGTTAGCCTAGTTATTATTACAGCAATTTAGCGAGTTGTTTTTAATAATTTGTATAGCTTCATGTATACATATTATCCAAGACATATAGCCATCACAGATATGCTGGAATGTATGGAAAATCAAAAAAGGTTGATTTAGCTGTGTATTTGTTAATATGGAAAAATGTTGTCTACATAGGGAACAGAATAAATGAAGGGATTTGTCGTTAAGAGTATTAAGTTTTCGTTATGGAATGCAAGTTACAAAGAAAAAACAATTAAAATAGTTACTTAATATTTTTAAGCTACAAACAACAGGTAAAGGGTGCTATATACGATATGCTCTTTTAAGCTAAGCTTATAAAATCGGTTGGAAGGATGGAGCAAAATGCACGCTAATCAAATAAAAGTTGCTTCGATAACTAGCTGGGAACTCACTAGGTTGGCCTTGGGCCAGTTGGACATATTCAAACATCTTCTCCAAATTAGCGCTGCCAACTGCTTTTACGAATTATGAATTTCAGTACGCCGTTTGCATGTACATATCTCGAATGTTTATTTAGACCCCGGGCATATTCCCGCTTCGTTCAGCTGAGCATTGAATTTCAAATATATTTCATGGCTTTCAATCAATTTCATGGCAAAGTCACAGCAGGGTAGCAACAACTCCCCAAGGACCTGTCAAGAGTATTGCAAACAGAGTTGAACGCTGGCAAGTCATCAACTTCATCATCAGCATCGTGAACTTTATTTTATCATCAGCCAGCCAGTCAGTATCATTTTCATATCATTCTGCCAAGCAGTCGCAACAGCAGCAGCTCATCATTATTTAAGGGAAATGATAACTGGTGCGAAGCAAGAACTGTGCAGCTCTGAGATCAGAATTGTACTTCAGAATAAAACCGAAACTTTGTGTGCAACAAAGTTTTGGCAAGCAGATTAAATTGAAAAGCAGCTGAAGTTTTTTGTTTTAGTCCGGCGTAGTTTAAGAGTCTTAGGATTATGAATGCGACTACTACAGTTGCACTGTCCTGACAATATAAAAGTGTGTCTACACTCAGCAAAAAACGCCGCTCTAAATTCAAATATATACGACAAAGCTTTTTGGGATTTCAGTTAAACAGAACACCAATTGCAACAAAATTTCAAAGGTAATTTTATTTACTTATTTTTTAAATTTTTTGGGCTGATTCGGAATTTTAGATCGGGACACCATAATACAAGAAAGATATTGTAGGTGTTGAAGGGGTTTATTAAAATAAAATAAAACACAACAAAAAAATTTGGAAAAATATTTGGAAACAAAAATCTTGGCACTTTGATAGAACACCAAATACTAATTAAAGGCAATTTTAATAATATAAAATTTTGATGAACGATTGTTCTTTCATCTAAATATATAACTAGATTAAGTTGAAACTTAAGGTTGCAAAAAAACTGTTTAAAGAAATATATAATTTTCTACGAAAACAAAGAGAATATAAAAGAGCCTAAAAATATGCAATGCATTTTTAAAGTTCTGGAATTTTTTGTCTTGCTGGATGTTTGGTCTTGCATTAAGACAATTTCTTTTCAATATAGCAATATAGCTTGATGGTGTTTACTTGAATAAACATTTCATTTTTTCTCTGAGTGCATATCTGTATCTGTCTCTACCTGTATCTGTATCTGAGTATGTGTGTTAATATACAAAACTGCAAGTTGAAACTTACTTAATTTTTAACTTAAGTTTTGGACGCATCAAAGTGAATAACATGCCATTTAGCAGTTTTTAATTCTTGTGCACATCTATTTCTTCCTCTTCTTCATTCTTCATGATAGCAGGAGGACGTGCACCACCGGAGCCCTACTATGGCCGCTACATTGGACAGTTTACCAACTTTGCGCATGGCATCAAGGTGGGTAACTGAAAGGAATCGCTTTTGGCATCCCAACTGATGATAACTTGTTTCCGCAGGGCTCCATCTACGCCGTGGACGAGTCAACGCTGTTTGTTAAATCCTTTGCCTACGACGGCACCGGACCGGACGCCTTCTTCTGGGTGGGCCAAACGCCGAGACCATCGCCCGATGGCTATATAATACCCTATCCGGAGGATTACACTGGCCCGTATGTATACCGACGTATTATTAATGCATTGAAATCGAGTCGGGTTTTTTTGGGGTTTCCAGTATTGGGCGGCTGCTCGAGCGCAACGGGCCATTTCCTAACACTCCGCGTCTGTGTGTGTGTGTGTGTGTGTGTGTGTGTGTGAGTGTGTGAGTGTGTGGGTGTGTGTGCGTGCGTGCCATGTATCCTTGCAGATTTTACGTTACGCACGCTTGACAATGAAACCACTTTTAAAAATTAAAAAACATTTTTCATCTTGGCTGCCATTTACGAAGTCGCCTGTCGTGTTGCTGTTGTTGTTGCTGTTGTTGTTGCTGTTGTCGCTTCGTTGCCTCCTAATGCGAAAAACTCATTTATTTTCTTACGTTAGATCTGCGGTCATATGTATGTATTGTATGCGAGAATACATTCTGCGCTTGTAAGCAGACCACAACAACAGCAAACAATGAAAGCCACAGCCGCAAGTGCATGCCAAGAAAGAGAGCGAAATAAAGAGAGAATGAGAGAGAGAGAGAGAGAGAGCGAGAGCAAGCCATATAGATTCTAGCCACATTCTGGTTGTATTTACTTTAAGTCGTTGCAAGCACAAGGTTAAGCCGCACTACTGTGAGTATTATTTACCTTGCTTTCCTTCTCCGGCTCTCCTGTTGCCACACCCCTCCCTCCCGTAGCCACTGCCCGGACAGGCGGCCACTTGAGCACACTAAGCCACGCTGAGCCACTGCTAACGTGGCGCCTTCACGCAATGTTTCGTTGCATGCCCCGATTGCTTATCAGTGCATCCAGTGCACACAATTTGACGTCATTTGACTGCTTAGGCATTAGGCATTCAGTATTCTGCGACGCATTCTAATGTCTGGGATCATTGTCGGTTAACAAAGTTGCAAGTTCATGCCAAGGTTAAGGCAAAGTGCCATTTCCAGCCACTTGTCGGGACTGACATTTTGTCATGCCCCTGAGAAACATTCAAAAATGCCAAGATTTGCATCTCGTTGAATACCGACCCGGTGAAAAATGTCACGTCTTCTGCCAAAAAAAAAAACAACAACACAAAAATACATATGCATATGTCAAGAATTTCTATTTGCGAGTTGAGTGTAGCCGGCCTGGCAGTTCTCTGCTTTGTGAACACACTAAAAATAAAATATTGGGTTGTACAATTTCCGTCTAGCTGTCCGTCCGTCTAGTCATATGAAGTCTGAAGAGTTGAAACTTAAAATATATATTGTCAGATAAAGAGTCAGTTTCCAAAGCTAGATACCTCTTATTTTTATAGACTTTTAACTTGATAAAATTTCGAATCTATACATCCTATTACTTTGTTTATTGATACTGTATTTAAAATGTTAGCACTATGTAAAACTAGATTAAGTTGCCACTGAAGGTAACAGAAAACTAGTTTAAATATAATAAAAACATTTTAACAAAAAAACAATTTTTCAATATTGAAAATAAAAATGTGTTGGGTAAAAAAACCTTAAATTTTAAACAACAGTTTTTTATTCGAAATTTTAAATTCTAACCTTACACTTAGTAACAAAATAAATATTACACTAGGAACGAGTATTGCGGTGTCGGTTACGCCCGACTGCAACATCATTTATTGTTATTTGTTAAATATTGCAAAGTCGAGAGCAACAAAGAACGTGAGAAAGAAAAAACGATAGATGGTAGTTATTAAAGTTATCAAAGTGAAAAACAGATTTTTGATTATCTGACATTAAAAATGAGACTAAGGGAAATATATAATAATAAGGAAAATTTTGCTCAATTTAGCTTTAGTTATTAGTACACGTTTCAGGTTGACTTAAGTTTATTTTACGGAATTTAAGATTATTTCTAATGTTTGTTGCGTATGTTTGTGCTACTTTAATTCACCGTATCAGTAGATAACAATTTTGATCATTTGTTATTGATTTCATGTGCATTTAAAAACTGGCTCAATTTTTAGATAAAAATATTTTTTTTCGCAGCCTTTGAAACGCTTTTTCTCAGACCGCTGTCCTTGCCATTGCCACGCGGTTTCTCGCTTGAAAAGCCTTTGTTGTTGTTGCTGTTGTTGTTGTTTTTGGATGAGTGTATGTGGCCCTTTATGCCAACTCAAAATGAGAGCCCCGTCGCCTTCATATTGTAATCGACTTTAATGCGTTTCATTGTTGATGCCACGTGCCGAGCTTTATTAGTTCAATGTATAACATTGGCATGCCTCATCCTCATGACAGCGCCTCAAAGAGGGTGTGTTAGTGTGTGTGTGTGTTAGTGAGTGTATAATATGGGGTGGCGGCGTGTTCCCCTGGCCGGAACGAGACGCGTCGCGGTGGCGATTGCACGCTTTTACGCTTTCAGACATACACATTACCCATGCCACATGCCACATGCCAGATGCACCTTCAATGACTGTGTGTGTGTGTGTGCTTGTGTGTGTGTGGGGTGGCAGGTGATTGCTGTATTATGTGACGCCGTTACTAAGTGCTAACTATAGCATACATTCGGGCGAACTAATTGCGCACATTTATTGTGTGTAATCATTTATATGCTGATTTCAGATATACACTTAGATACAAATATACATACATATATATAAATATACTGATGATAAATGCAATTGATTGGCAACTGGTGTTGTTGCAGCCAGCCAGCTTTTGGTAATGGCAGCTGACAGCGTTGGCTGACAGACTTCTTGGCAGCCAACTGAAACTAAGTCTCGGACTTTGACGTGGTCCTCGACTTGGGCTTGGGCCTGGGCTTGAACGGCTGCCAATCAGCTTTAATTATATAAAACAGCGTTTAGCTGAAGGGCTGCTGACGGCGCTGTTCACTTCTTTTTATTTTCACGCTCGCTTTGTTTCACAGTGTGTGTGTGTGTGTCTGTCTGTCTGTCTGTCTGTCTCTCTGTGTGTCACAATGGATGCATCGAGCATAAGTAATTAAATTAGAATTTTTTGAGAAGCACAAAAGCGGCAGCAACGTTGCGCTGATTAACGCCCCATTGCCATGACGATGACGCCCGTTGGCTGTTGCTCATTTGCATTTCCAACAACTTGTACAATGCACAAGGTCCTCCCCACCCCCTTGCACCCTCCTAGCCCCCACCCACATACAGCTCAATGCTGATACTGATTTATGCTGATCTCATTAAAATGTGTTTCATGCAAAGTGGCAAAACGAAGTTATTAGTTTTCATGCCCATTGCCAAGCAGTAAATGTGAAAGAGAGAGAGAGGGAGAGAAAGTGGTGCCCATGGCCCATCAGTCATTGTGTTAATGTTAATCAACGTTGACAACGCAGCCGCAACACACATTAATGCTTTTTGCTGTTTCTGTTTCTGCCAGCGCCTTTAACTCAATTAAGCAACAAAAAGTTGCTCAGCCCCAACGATGCCACACACCAAAAGGGGCAGATGCCTCAAGTAGTTACGCCTGTTGCTGGCACTTTTTTTCCTCCCGTTAGCGCCTTTAAAGTGCAAATGCTTCTTAATGTCCTTTGCGTTGCAGTTGGGTATTTACGGTTGCGCAATACCCGTTTACAGCTCTGCCAAAATTTGGTGACTCTAACTTTTGCAGATAAAATTAATATTTTTTTTTCGGACAGAAATATCTTGAAGGGATTCATATTTTTGTGCGAACTTCAGACAAACTCATCAGTAAATTGTTGTAAAATATTTGATTTATATAAGATTTAAGACTGCGGGAGATGTAAACATTAAGTTAAATTGACACTATTTGAAAATCAAAATTAAAAAAAAAAAGTTTGCACAAGAATTGTATTTTAATTACTCAACCACTAAATGTAGGGTAACTTATAGAATACAGGAATATATATCTATGTGAAATTTTTCAAACATGCCCAAATAACCGCCCTTACAGCATATTTTATATATTCATGCTGATTTAATTGAGTGGTCGTTGCCCGGGCCTCATCTGCTCATCATCATCACCATCATTGCTGGTTCTGACGTGGATGGGGCCAAAAAATTAAACATTCATAATAATTTTGGAAATAAATGAGTGTGCGTTGTGTGCACGTTTATTTTGGGGGGTGATTGAGCTCCCAGTTTGGTTGTTTGTCGTTTGCTGTTTGCCTGCTGAGTTGGCTCGTTTTATTGCCCAGATTCTGGGCCAGGCGCAATTGTGCGAGGCAAGCAATTGTGAAGCTGGCAAAAGACACGAGGTTGAAAGAACGCAAAAATATGAAAGCGCAACAAGTTGTTTGAATTTTGTTGTAATATCCGAATGAAAACTGGAATTGAATGCAACACAGGCAATAACTAGTGATTGACACACTGAACTTTGGATTCAGATTTTCGTTTTTGATTTCAGTTGTTGGCGAGTAGACAAGTAAACAAGCCTCTGAGCAGGACAGCATGCTCAAAAGGCTTTCAAACTAATTGGGGGAAAAGTGTATGTGTGTGTGTGTGTGCCTGTAACAACAACGAGAACAAACAACAATAAGAAAATCAATAAATGCTTATGGATTTGTGTGCTGAGTGCATCAATGTATCCGAATCTCGAGCCCGCAGAGCAGCATCAACAGCAGCAGCAATTCAGCAAATCAAATAAACCCGAATACGTACAGATATATGTATTTGCAATGTGAAAACCAAAGTCAAAGGCAAACAGCAAATGTAGTGGGTAAAAGGGGGCTGAAATTTGAAGATGCCTGCTGGGTGTACTGACAGCCTGACGAAATCAAAATGAATGTATCTCACAGATAAAGATACACATTCGTTGCGTTCTGTTGACATGGAACAATTCAACTTATTTTGGGCTCATTAAAGGTCAACGCAAGTCTGAAATCTGCAGCTCGAACGTCCTTTTGAGGGTGTAAATGAAGTGCTTAGCCGTGTCTAATGCTTAATGTCGATTGCGGCCTGGCTGACACTTGTTACACAATAGACCAGTCAGACAGACAGACAGACTGACTGGCTGACTGACTGACATTTGTGCCACATAGAAAATGCTCATCCATTTACAAATACAAGTACCAAACACACCCTCAAGTTAACCCCACTGAATTCGAGCTAAAACCAGCACATATGTACTTGGCGGATACTGATTACTGACAATAAATACGGACTTGATATCGACGGAAACTCAGAGTCAACTGCCTCAGGATTGACATAAGCCTACTTGGACTTCAAGTTTATTATGATTATTGGCAATGTGTTAAATTAAATTAATAAAACTACACTTAGGACCTGTTTTAAAATTATTTTCTTCAAATGTTTAGATAATCTGTATTCCAAAATTCTTTGTATAGAACATTCCAAAATTCTTAGTATAGAATACTCTTGTACAAGAAAACACAAGCAATAAAATAGAGTTCAAAATTTATGTTTCGCTGAATATGCAGGGAAATTAAATCTTAATTAGCTTAATCTTAATTCTCTGTTTAAAAAATTAACTCTCTTATAAACAATTAATTTCTGAGTTTAAGAAAGCAACAACTAAGAAAATTGGCAATGTTCGAACTATTTTGAGCATTTTTTTTTCCAAAATATTTTTTTTACAAATTGCGGATTTTTTTACTTCATTCAAGCCAAGCTAATTAACAATTTTGCAATTAAAAAATTGCTTGTATTGAAGTAAAAAAATTTCTTTGAATGTTTTTAAAATATTTTGATAGTAACATTGTAATATTATGACAGTATATATGTCAATATAGCATGCAGAAGCTATCCAATTAATTACAACATTTTCTGTCTTAATTCTCACATCAAAGAAATTTGCACTAAACCTCTGGTAATTGGATTTACATTCAAATATTCCACGATTGCGATTACTGTATAAATGAATAGAATCGTTGCACAAAAATGCTTTTATATATATATACAAACAGACCCAAGCATGAACATTTGTAAGTACTGCTAGCATATAGTACTATATGCAGACAGACAACACACACGATTATGCGGATGTGCAGGGAGGACATGTGACATGCTTCGCATCGCTGCTTTGGCCATAAATCTTCATCACAGCTAAAAAAAAAACAGAAATTATGCATGCACAAAAAAGGAGGACTGTTTTAGTTTTTGTTTAAAAAATACCCTGTACCATAATAATAACTGTGTGGCTAAATAAAAAATGTAAAAATAAATTCAAATAATTAAAATGCAATTTTATTCAGTATTATAAAACTCAGATTCAAAACTATTAATATTGTATTGCAAGCGCTTAAACAAATTCTTAGTTCGAAACATACTTTAATCTTTTTTTTTTTATTCTAAGAATCCGAAATATTTAAGACTATTGTTCCTAGACAGGCGACAAATTTGGTGGTATTTTTTATTTTTATCAATAAGGAAATATATGGATTCTGTACTTTTGAATAAATTCAAAAACTATGGGTGGATTACCGAATTATGGTTAAAAACTCTTTTTGAATATTTGTAGGCGTTCTGAATAACGTAAGGGATTTATGGCTGTTTATGACTTTAAACTAACTTTACAACAATTTGAACTTAGTTTTTACTAAATTAAAACTATACAAAATTTTAATTATTATCTTAAAGGTACAAAATTGAAAAAAGCGTGTAAATAAAACTTTTTCTGTGTCGTTTTATATGAATTTTTTTTGTTAACATTATTTTTGTTCATAAATGACCATGTACAAACAAATTTACAATAATATTAAAGTAAGTTTGTTATAAAATATTTATGAAATTTTAATTAAATGCAGCCGTATTTACATAATTCGGAGCTAAACGCGAATATCAAATAATCGAGCTAATACAAATAGGGTTTACGATTGACATTTTTTATAGCAGTGGCTTTTTGGCTTTATATTTAAACAACGAGCTTACCACAAAATTCTTATTCATTGATATTTAAAGTATTAATTGGCTGCGAAGTCTGTTGCGACCGCAGGCAGGTGGGGGGATTGGCAGCTACATAGCAACAAATTGCATTATCCATTGGCGTTGTGGCTTTTTCTGGTTGGTTTCGCTTTATTTGTAATGACAGTGCAACTACAAGCAGTCGTCAATATTGACAGTGCAAATTGGGGGTGTGTCCTGTTGGCCCTTTATTGGCTCGAAGTCCAGCCTCGAGGCCAAAGGACTGCATTCTGACGGTTGGAATAAAGAGTCCGGAGACCAGCCAGAGAATTGTAATGTCAGCGGCGGACTATTAATAAGCGCTGCTTAAGCGCAGTTTATACTAAGTAGATGTGGCTACATATACAATTAGATGGACGGCAGATGGATGGATTATTTCTTGGTTGGATTTTGAAGGATTTTATTATTGCACTAGACACAAGCCACTGTACTCTTATTTTCTCTCTCTCATTTTTTTCTTACTACCCCCCGCAGTGATCCGCCCGTCCTGCAGGCGCACAACAATACGGACATCATACTGCGTTTACCCATGGGCAAAAGGATTAAGGACATTCGATGGCTGTCGGTGTGGTGCAGACGCTTCACGGTAAGTCTTTCCATTTTGCCGCTTTTCTTGATAGCTCAGAACGGCACGCGCCATCCAAATAGATTTATGTGTGTATTTTGTGAAGACCAAACCATTTTGTAATTACATTTTTGTAATTTAACTGCAGTTGGCCAAAAAGGTTATTTTTTCTCATTTTTTTTTTCGTTTGCATTATGCTCTTTGAAGGATAAAATTGCATGCATCGATTTTCTTTCGTTGATTTTTTTTATCATTTTGTTTATCTTCTGCTAGATGTGGGTCAGTTTTTTGTCAGCCAAGTGGAAAGTTTGTTTTCATTAGACTTTTTAGATTTTTAATTACATTTCTGCATAGGCAAATGCGCATCCGAAAGCCAAGAGCCGGCTAAACTCTGACCTGACCGCACCCCATCCGAGGGAGGGAGGGAGGCAGGGAGGTCTCTCTTCCGCCACATTGGGGTACATACACAAATATGAGGCTTCTTCTTTCGAGCTGTGAACTCTGAATTACATTTGTTTAACTTCAGCAATTGAATATGCATTATAATTTTCAAATAAAACTGGCAAATGTGTTATCACAACTCTTTCAGCAGCATTGTTCCGGATAACTGTATAAGGGGGGCTATGTTGGGGGAGGGGCTGAAACGGGTGGAGCTGTGGCAGCTAAAGATGGCCGCCATAGTAAAATAAATTACAGCAGACATTTTTGATTAACTCAAGTGGTTGCATATACACATACATACATATATAAAAACAGAAACACAAGCACGCGCTCTCTCTCCACACACACACACACACGCACTGAGCAGATACAGGGTGTCAAGCTGTTACTGT
Source organism: Drosophila micromelanica (assembly GCA_004143825.1). Lineage (NCBI taxonomy): Eukaryota > Metazoa > Arthropoda > Insecta > Diptera > Drosophilidae > Drosophila > Drosophila micromelanica. The sequence continues at coordinate 12,613 of SCDY01000148.1, forward strand.
TACAGTTTCATTTGTGTGTGTGTGTGTGTGTGTGTGTATGTGTATGTATTTGTGTTACGCACGCTCTCTGTTTCTCAGCTTCCATTGACTGACAGCCAAAAAGTTCTTGGGGGCTGACACACACACACACACACACACACACAAAACCGGTAGAGATTGGGGGTTTATATCTGTGTCTGTGTGTGTGTTGTTTTATGGAGTTCTGCGCGCGCATGCCCATTTTTTGGGGAGCCTCCCAGCGACGTTAACATGCATATATATATATATATATATATATATAACGCTCCTATATATTATAAATGTTTTGGTATACAACAAAGTAAAGGTAATATCGAAAAGCATTTCGACGAGCCAAATACACTATTTATTTCAAATAATTCAAATATTACCTGAACCATTTTTTTGTATCTTAATTCAATTAACGATAACAAAATAAATGTATTTTATTTATATCAAAAATTTTTATTATGCATTTTTCGAATTTTATTCAATTTAGGTTGATTTTGGAGAGGTTTTCATACCAAGCGGCTTAGACGTGCCCAAACCGCGGGTTCTGCCAGAATTTAGACGTTTGGCCCACGGACTTCGCTCTAGCAACATCAGTGTTTTGGACGCAAAAACCTTCTACATGTGAGCCTATTCTGCATAACCGAAAATCGCACGATAATGGTTATAACTTTTCTTCATCGTTGATTTTACAGTCCCAATCTGCACTATGACGGCGCTGGGCCCGATGCCTATTTCTGGGTGGGCAATGGCAGCGAGCCAAATATCATGGGCGTTAAGGTTTGTAGCAAATGTTTACTTCCAATATTACAACTATGAAAAAAGCACTAAAAAATCCAAATGTCAAACTTATATAATAGTTAAACAAATGTAATGTTTGCAGTTGGCTTTACCCGGCTACATAATACGCTGTTTACACTTAAAACTGTTAAAAACTTTACTCATAAATATTGTAACTCAAAATGTTCTTGGAAATGTTTTACATGATATAGACAAAAGAATTGAAATTTCTGGTGCGATATATCTGATATCTAATAAAAGTGTTTTTTCTAAGACTTTTGATAGTTGATCTGGTTCAAAAGACTCATGACAAATTTAAAAAGGGAACTTTTGACGAATTCTGACACGCAGATAATAATTATTATTTGTTCTAATTTAATATATATATAGCATATTTAAGTTTTTCGTGACTTTTTAAAAATCAGATAAAATCTTGTCTTGCTTTTTGTATTCGCATTGAAATAGCTTTCTGAAACATAAATAACTTTCATTGTCATTGTAATAATCATAAAAATCTCTTCAGTATTTACAAATTTATGATATTCTTTGAGTAAAAAATAGTTGTTTTTTTTTCAAATATAAAATAAATTGAAATGCAGAATTAAATGTTGTGAATTGTGAATTTGGGAACTTTAATTTGATAAATTTTAGTCAATTTACATTTTAAAAAATTCATCTTTTAAGGTGCCCAATGAGGTTGGATCGTTGGATCCGTTGCGTGGCTATCAGGGCGAGGACATTGAGATTCAACTACCCGGCAGCATGACCGTTTACGATATTGACTGGTTGTCTGTGTGGTGTGTGGAGTTCAGGCACAACTTTGGACATGTGTTCATGCCCGGGGATTTGGATGTGCCGCCTGCATTGGGCCAGACGAAGATCACTGTAAGTACGAAGTACGGTAGTCAACAACAACAACAACAACAGCAACAACAACATTCGCACACTAACACACACCTGTACTTGATCATATTCGCCTACACACATTACTCATTTTGTATATCTATCTTTAACCTGTACGCGTCGCATTAGCCTTCATGGTGGTATACACCCGTAAGTACTAGCCTCGGTCTCATGCATGCTGCAAATCGATCAAATGGAATTATAAAATCTTATATCGCATCTCTGTTCGTTATAGACGACAACAACACCGCGACCCGTCTACTCCAATTGCCGTGAGATTCTGGCCAACAAGCTGCAGGTCAAGTGGGAACTCCAGGGCGAGTATCTGCAGATCGAGCTGTTTGGACGCATTACCGAGGATCAGTATATGGCCTTTGGCCTGTCCGGCGCCAATGGACGGCCCCAAATGGCGCAGTCCGACGTTGTGGTGGCCTTCTACGACACAAACGCTCGAGTGTTCCGTGCCGAGGACTATTTCATTTCCGATTTATCGCAGTGCGATGGTCAGCGCGGCGTTTGCCCCGATGAGCGCATTGGAGCCCGTAACAATGTAATTGTGGGTAGGTATCACCACCTTGATGATAATCCATTGTAATCCGCACACCACCCCTCCCCCCTCCCCCCTTCCGCAGTGAGCGGCGATCGCAAGAACGGCGTCACCAGCATTCGCTACAAGCGTCTGCTGCAAACGAACGAGGCCATTTACGACATGCCCATTCCAATCGATCGCGAGGTATCGATCATAGCAGCCGTGGGCCCGCTCAATGCCCGCAAGGAGGCCAACGCGCACTCGCACACAGCCAGCGATCACAATCAGGACGACATACGCATCAATTTCTCAAAGCGCGTAAGTAGCGAAACAGAAAAACCCAAGAATATTCCATAAAAATCTAGAACCAAAATTGATCAAATCCTGCTGCTTAACTGAGCACTAAATTAGGCATTAAATATATTTTTATAATCACAAAAGTTAAATTCGAAAACGGTTTTAATTTTAAAAGGATATTTATGATTTAAAAAATTATAATAATTCATATTTAAGAAGTAAGTAAGTACAGAAGTAGAGAAAATGGCACCTAAATCAAGAATAAGAATGGTTTAAATACTGCTGCATAACTAAGCACTAAATTAAGCCTTAAATATATTTTTCTAATCACAAAAATTCAAGTTCGAAACTTCATTTAATTTTAATTATTTTTTAAGGATATTCATGATTTAAGTAATATAATAATTCATATTTATGTAGCTAGTTACTTACTAGAAAGTAAGTAGAAACAGCAAAAAGTCCAAGAATATTGCATCTAAATCGAGAACAAGATATATTTTCAAATATATTAAATATATTTTTAAATTCACCAAAAATTCAAGTTAGAAAATTCATTTAATTTAAATTGTTTTAAGGTTATTTATGATATAAATAATAATATAAAAGTTTATATATAATTTAGAACAGTATAAATCAAATGGAGGGTTTTTAATTTTGTTAAACAAATTAACCCAAAACCCACTTTCGAACATATTATATAATATTTCTACAGGTAAACCTTGCGTCTCAATCACAATCTTATCTACATTTGCAGAACGATCATTCGTGCAAGAACTCCCTTTACGATGTCAAGGAGGAGAGTGGACCCAAGCCGTGGCCGACGCGTAAGATCGAAGGCGAGCGAAAGTTCCGCGCTAGCATTGGGCCTACGGGCGGCAAGCGGGGCTATACAGCGATTACGGGCGTGCCATCGTGGGGCATTGCCTGGTATATCAACGATCTGCTGATTCCCGAAATAACTGTGGAGCGCGGCCTGACCTACGAGTTCATAATCGAAGGCGGCAACGATCCGGCACAGCCCGCCAGGTGAGCTAACCCCAACCAAAGCTGCCACAAGAGCCACACATATATATGCTGCACACTTCCACAGATATCACCCGATGTACATCACGGACTCACCGGAGGGCGGTCTGGGCCAGAAGACTGGCCTCGAGGCGCGCAAACAGGCGGCCTATGCGGGCGTTGAATACGACGAGGACGGCAATGCCATACCCACTGGAGGTGAGTACAGGTGTGGGGTTGCTTGATCAGGTGCTTAACTGTGGCAAATTTGTTTTGACCAGTGGGTCGCTACTGTGAGTGGGAGCACCGTACTGTCGATCGGTCGGCGGATATCGAAACCTTCGAGGAGTACAAAGGAACGCTGGTCTTCAAGTGCGAGGACGGTGAGCCGGGCTACATGAACTGGACTGTGCCCATGGATGCGCCTGCGTTGCTCTACTATCAGGTGAGTACCCCGGATCAATATAAGCTGAGCCAAGCTAATCTCACCCCATCCCTCCTCCGCATGGCAGTGCTTCACCCACAACAATCTGGGCTGGAGGATCAACGTTGTGGATGCCGGCGCAAGTGCCGCACCAAAAGGCCTGCACCTGGGCCGTCTTCAGCTGGTTTATGCAGTGATGTTTACAGTTATTAGCCTGGTTGTAACACGTTCTGGTCTGGCCGGGAACTTGCTTGCCTGATAGTCGGGCGGCCACTAAATTGATATTTACGAGTGTTCTCCAGATACTCCAGCAGATAAGGCGGGTGCTCTGAGCATATCTAGCGGACACTGGACATATCCTAAATCAAATTGAAAAAGTCTTTTTTAACAAGTTTTCTAAACGAATTTATAATTTCATAATACATTATAATATCAACTTGGAGACACTGCACCACAAGCATTATTTGCTGGAGATTTGGATAAAACTGAATACACTCAATACATTACAAGAATAACAACCAGGCTAATATCATCTGAAAAACATATCTTCATAATAATTTTTAAGGTGTCAAACTGTTGAAACGATTGTGTGCGTGTGGAGTGTACCTACTGTACTTACTGCAGCTGTAGAAATCATTACTGTAGTTACAGGTACGACAGGTCGAGTTACAGTAAGGGCAGCTGATTGATTGGATTAGAGTTAAAAGTTAGGAGAAGGTGCGGCGAGAACTCTTTGTATATTTACGAGTACGGAATTCTACTTTTTTACGCGTATGCAGACGCTGCATACGAAACTTACTTATACATTTACATTTACACTTACATTTACAGTAAATATGTAATTTTTCTAGAACAACTACTACTTATACACATGCATATATATAGAGATATATCTATATGTATATGCACTTATATATACATATATATATATATATATATATATATATCAAAAGCGGTTATCTGTAAATGTACGCTGACAATAAAAAAAAGAAAAACAAAACGCGACATAATGACAATAATTAAATGTGCGCAAAACAATTTATTGGAGCCGAAACTAAAGCTCAAATATTATTGTATTATAAGGATTAATTACGTTAAGAGTTTGGTAACGAGACATGACAATAAGCGAGGGCGTGTGTAAATCTGATTAAGTTGAGCAAACAATACAATAAATACAATTTAAATAAATTTACATTTTAAATGTACCACAAAACTAAATAAACACATTTATAATATTAATTACTTCGATTTGGATGGAAGTTTTTTTTATTGCTACTGACTAATGTGGTGCTTCTTGTACTTAATAATACTATTGAAAATGTTAAAGCGTAATAATTGATAATAAGAGAACGACTTCATCGGAAGCATTCCACTTTTTGTTATAAACGGGTTTTTTCTTACAACTTTTTAACTCTTTGAACAATTGATGTTATTTTTTTATAAATCAATTTATACATACATTTTGTTCTTTGCTGTTTATAATATGCATTATGTAAAGACAATAAGAAATATACATCTAAAATTTGGGACAATAATGTCGTATAACATATATATATATATATATTTACTTTTAAACAAATCACTCGAGAATTGTTAAATACGTGTATGAAATGGAATATTAGACAATAAACAAATAATAATAATAAATTAAGTAATGTTTGTACCATATACCTTTTGGTAGCTGTACGTACATGGGCATGGGTTTGATATATACAAAAACAAGAAAAGAAAACTTTAAGCAAAAAATATATACATACTATATATACATAAATTGTACATACTAAAGTACACATTTCAAAGCATAAAGATAATTTTTCTAGTTCTTGAAATAAACATTAAAAACCTACTCATGAATTTGTTAAGTTTTTGTTGTGTGACTTTCTTTAATTTTTTTTTTTTATTTAAAACTATTTGCGAGGCATTAAAGTGACCAGAAAACAGAGAACAAATCCAGCGTAATAAGAAAATAATTAGAGATTTTGATAATAACATTTGCGATTTACGTATATACAGAGGCATAGGCTTACGAATTGGGGCTCGATTGAGTTTTAAGGCAATTGAATATTTGTATAGATTATTTTGCAGCTAAGCGCACAAGAGTCCAACAAAAAATAAAAAAACCAGAGACAGAAACTCAATTTCAAAATACATTTGCGTATATTTAATCTACATGAATATAATACAATATACATACTTATGACTTGCAATGAATAATCCAAATACATACATTCATCCAAAAAAAAAAATATATATATATAAATACAAATATATATAAATAAAAGAATTTTCATGTCGATTATAACTTACACAGCACTTCTGTACTTAAGTAAAATTAGATAGCAACATTTTTCTGCACAAAAACAAAAAAATAAAAATAATAAAAATAAAATAGAGAGAAATAATAATAAATAATACGAAAGCAACTTTCATTAACTTGCATTGAAATCTCCAAACTTAATTAATTAAGTAAGCACTTAAATCCATATGTATATGCATGCAAGAACTACTCCATTTTAAAACAAAAACAAAAAGTTAATAAGCCTCAGACAATAAATGTAAATCCCCAAAGTGGAAAACGAAAGTCAAAACTGCTTCAATAGAGGCGAACCCTTAAACACTAAGTGGTAGACAATTGAAAAATTGATGTCAATAAGCAGCTTCAAGAAAAATTAAATCCAAAACTGCTATAAAACATATTCTAGAAATAAACTCAACAAAAAACAAAAAAACAAAAATTGTGCATTTATTTATTGAAATCTCAACAGACTCCGGACTTGTTTATTGGAATTATCACATGGCAACAAGACGATTGATAAGCCAGATGCGCAGAGAATTTGACAACAGATGTGCCAAATACCTGAGATACACTCAGGTGACACCCTGACACCTCAACCTAGATACACCTTAAGGGCAAACCGGCGACAACGCTCAATTCCTCAGGGTATATAAGCATCGCGTTGGGTGCCGAATAGCAACAGTCTTTAGGCATTGGGTTCCAATTGTGTGTCTAATCCGGAGCAGTGTTGGGGTAGCTGAAGGAGCCGAGGACAACATGAAAATCGCCATCGCATTGCTGGCCTGCTTGGGCCTGGCCGCTGCGGCCAGTGTCCATCAAACGCACGAGGCGAAGATCGCCAACAAAGACTTCCTGTTGAAACAGAAGTTTTTGCTGGAGATCGTCTATCGTATGGAGAACCCACTGATGTTCGAGGAGTACATCAAGGCGGGCGATAAGTTCTGCTTCGATGTGTCCTGCTATACAGTAAGTCTTGATATCCTGCTTGACACCTCCGTCTCATACGATCCCCACTCTTTAACAGCACTACGACTTCTTCATGGAGAAGTTCTTCGAGGCCTACAAGGCAAAAGCACTGCTGCCCAAGGGCGAGTTCTTTGGCCAGCTGGTGAAGGTTCACGAGAAGCAGGCGCGCGGTCTGTTCAACTTCTTCTACTATGCCAAGGACTGGGAGACCTTCTACCACAACGTGTGCTGGGCCCGCATGCACGTCAACGAAGGCATGTTCGTATACGCCCTCACTCTGGCCATCATCCATCGCCAGGACTTCCATGGCCTGATGCTGCCCTCCATCTATGAGATTTTCCCGCAGTTCTTCTTCAATAGCAAACTCGTCTACGAGGCGGAGAAATTCGACTATGAGATGTGGACCAAGATGAACATGTACGAGAAGGAGTATATGGATATTTACTACAAGGGACACGGCCAAGGCAATATGTATCAGTATGGCGACTATATGTACATGAAGGACTGGAAGATGTGGCAGTGGTGGAAACTGATGGGTCTGGGCGAGCACTGGTACAGTGAGAACAAGTTGATTCTGCGCGAGAACAGCCACGAGTTCTACCAGGACAGCATGTGGCAACAAATGATGAAGGACTTGAAGGTCTGGTATATGCCAGTCGACTACAGTCGCGATCTGGATGTCTACAATGAGGAGTCGAAGCTGTCCTACTTCACCGAGGATTTGGGCTGGAACGCATACTGGTATTATCTCAACTTGGACTACGCCTTCTTCCTTGACGGCAACACCTTCGGCCTGAAGAACGATCGTCGTGGTGAACTCTGGCTGTACAACGTCCACCAGCTGCTCTCTCGCTACTACATGGAGCGCCTGTCTCAAGGCCTGGGCGATATTCCCGAGTTCTCTTGGCATCACCAGATCGAGATGGGCTACGATCCCCAGTTGATCTACCACAATGGCATTGGCTACAGCTACCGCAAGAACTACTACGAATTGGAGAGCTACGGCAACTTTGAGATGCTCGACAAGATCACCGGTTTCATGAAGCGCGTCCACAACATCATTGAAATGGGCTACTACAAGACCGTCGATGGTCACATGATCGATCTGCGCAAACCCGAATCCATTGAGTACATTGGCAACCTTATGCAGGGCAATGTGGACAGCTTGGACAAGATGTTCTATCAGTTCTGGTACATGTTCGCCCATATGTACTTCGCCGACACCGACCATTACCAGATGGAGGTCTACCCGAACGTGATGCTCAACTTTGAGACAATGATGCGTGATCCGATGTACTACATGTTCTACAAGACCATCGCCCAGGTGTACTTCAAGTTCATGCACTACCTGCCCAAATACACCACGGAGCAATTGATGATGCCCGGCGTCACCCTGAAGCATGTGGATGTCAGTGAGCTGGTTACCTACTTCGATCTGGTTGACTTTGATGTGACCAACCTGATGAACGACAAGATGATGTTCCATGATGGCCAGTTCGTCTGGGACAAGTCGCTGTACGCCCGCCAGATGCGTCTCAACCACAAGCCCTTCTCCTACACCTACAATGTTGAGTCCGACAAACCCGAGAAGGTCGTCATTCGCGCATTCATCGGACCCAAGTTCGATGAGTTCGGCCGCGTGATTTCGCTTACCGAGAACCGCATGAACTTCATGGAAATCGACGAGTTCTACTACGAACTGAAGGCTGGCAGCAATCTGATCACCCGCAAGTCCAACGATTTCGCCTGGACCGTTAAGGATCGCACCACCTACACCGAACTCTACCACTACATAATGATGGCCTTTGAGGACAAACACGACTTCCGTCTGGACATGTGCGAGCCCCACTGCGGCTTCCCCGATCGCCTAGTCCTGCCCATGGGCTGGAAGAAGGGCATGCCAATGCAAATGTTCTTCATGATTATGCCATACAAGGCACCCACCACCCACGAGCAAGTCTCCACCTTTGACTTCCCCTATTCATGCGGCATTGGCTCCGGCGCTCGCTTCATCGATGATATGCCATTCGGATATCCCTTCGATCGCGAGATTGACGAGTACGAATTCTTTGTGCCCAACATGTACTTCAAGGATGTCTCCATCTATCACGTTGACACCATGGAGCCCTACTACCAGTACAAGGGCTACACCAACTACGGCCAATTCGACTACACTTTCTTCCGTGACTACTACACCAAGTACTTCAAGGTTTAATTGGAATGATGGACAAAACGGGCTGATCGAATTTTGTTGAAATTGCTAAAAGATAGTATGTAAGATAAGCAAAAAGTGAAATAAACCTTTGAAAAACCCAATTAACCGTATTTCATATAATTCAAATATTCGTAGCTTTACGATTTATGGGAAATAACCGCCGATATTTAAACTAGTCAGCTTTCTTTACAAGCACCTAATGAAAAATTTGGTATTTTTATACTTCCCGCTAAAATGCCAGTTTTCTTTAAATATCTTATTTAATATCGTAAACAAGAATACTAATTATATGTTCTTTACATATGCAATTATATTTAATTTCCAATTTTAGCGTTTTTACACAACTACCATAATTTGACAATGTCAGTTTGTGGTGTTTTTCTATTCTTGATGCGCCCTTTTGTGTTCACAAAATCACCACTACTCATAAATAAAAAATTGTGTTGCATACTCTAAGGAGCTGCTTTTCATCACTACACACCATGTGATTCTCAAACGGTTTTAACAGCGCAAGCATTGTATACTAATCTCGGAGCTGAGGAAAGCATACTTACCTGGCGTAGAGGTTAACCGTGATCACGAAGGCGGTTCCTCCGGAGTGAGGCTTGGCCATTGCACATTCGGCTGAGTTGACCTCTGCTTCGCGCCGTCCCGACATAAATAATAAATTATAATGGTATTTCATAAAGACTTGTGGTCGTTTTATCTCTTATCAGCGTGCACAGCACTGTTAAACTTCTGCTTCTAAATCATGGTTCCTGCTGCTACTGTTACGTTAACAGTGCCATCGATAACATCGATAGAAAGTCATGGCTGCTATGGCAACGTTAGTCGGTAGCCCTGAAACCGTGCTATGTTAAAGCACAGTTAACAAATTTAAACGACAAAAATGTTAGTTTTTATGCAATGCACGCTTTAATGAAAATATACTCGCGTTTGTATATTTGTATGTGGTATCGCTAGATTTTTATTTTACAGTTTATATTTATTTGCAATGTTGTAATTGTTAACATTATCGCGTCGCAACATTTTATGAACACACAGTGTGTTTTTGTTGAACTTTTTGTTTTGTTTGCATACAAAATAATAATACAAATAATTTTATAATGTAATGTTATAGTAATTTTAACATAATGCATGATGTGTTCAGGCAGAAATTTCATAATTATGAATGGTTGAGCCAATTTGTGTGGGATAAATTCAGTATCGACATGAAATACTTGATTTTTGAGTAAATGCGTTAAATTTTATAATCATTACCAATATCGACAAAGTTTTTAAACTGTACATAGTTTTAGAATTTATTTTCAGCTTTTTGTGAAATAGTATTTATATTTGCATTTGTATATTATTATTTAAATTAATATGTAAGTCCTAGATTTGGTTAAAAATACATAAATGTTTGATTGTTGATTGGTTGTTTGCCTAAGCGAATGGGTAAACACAATTTGCTGCTGTTTTCGATGTTGTTGTTGTTCTCGCAGTTGCAGTGACGTGTTATTAATATTAAAATTAATTTTCAATCTTATGTTTATACATGTACACAGTTGTTGCAGCTGGCAGCTTAAATCAGTGCGATTAAGTGAATCTTTCTTCAATTTGTTATGCAATTTTCATCTTCGCTCTTGTTGCACATTTGAAATAATTTATTCAACAGGCAAATATAGGAAACAAAATAACATCAAACTATGTATGACATGCAATTTGGGGTCTGTTGCATGTAATTGATATTGTAAATAATTGCGTTTAAATAATTACTAAACATTTGTAATATAGCAATTAAAGCAATTAACTTTTACAAAATACAATCGAACTTATGTAATTTACTTTCGTTTCGTTTAAAATTATACTTTCATGTATTTCCATCGCAATGTAATTAATTAATTATAATAAATAAAGCCTAGTTTTAATGCCTGCTTCAAACTTCGACATTGTTCAATTACTACAAATACATATCTATTATAAAGATGTGCACATACATATACATATTTAATCTAAATTATCCTGGAAAATTAATTTAATGTAGCCAGTCGCGCCATCGAGCGGTGTCGCACAGAATGGACAAACGGCCTGAAAGCCGTTGGTTCCGTGCGGAATTTCCACATTTGCCCAGTACCTGAATAAAAAGGAACATAATCAATTAGATTGAAGTGGCTTTCAGTCAGATTTATTTATGTCGCTTACTTGACAGTTTTCTCAGTCGCCATGTGACCACATGGATTGAATGCAAACGTGGGTGCGCCCACATCCACATAGAAGGCCGGCTCTAGGCCCATGCACAATGTGACAACAGGCCCCAATTCTAGGCACATGGGACAACGGCGTGCACCAGTGTTCTCATCCTGACCCCAGTCATGATGACCTGTTGACGTACAAATATTGAATATACCATTATTTAAATATTTACAAAAAGAAAGCAAACGTACCCTGCACATGGCCGCAATTTAAGTACACATAAGGCTGATTAACCTGATCACTAATATTCACTTTGCGTGGTATAACCAGTGTATTGAGGCCCACCGGGCATTGTGGACGACCAGCGTTGATGGCATCAATAAGCTTTTCCAAATCGTGTTTGGTCTGTGAATGGGACAAAATATAAGAGTCAGCTTATATGTTCAGATTTTTTATATGCGCCACAAGCGTTACCGGTGAATGTTGCAAGCCCTCGGCGGAACGCCAGAGCAGCGTTGCGCCGCAGAGATCAATAAGCGTGCCATCCTGCAAAATGTTGCTCTCATCGTATATCTGTACGGATACAAAAATATTCGTAAGACAAACTTCTCAGAAAACCCAAACGAAAAAATACACTTACGGGCTGCCCCTTTTGTTGTGCCGAACGCGACTCCCGCAGACTGAAGACATCGCCACCCACGGAGCACTCGCGCCATAGGCCGCACTTGGCATTGCCGCCACAAAACGAGCCTTTGGGATGCATTATTAAAACACCATTTGTGGTCAGACCGTCGATTTCCACATTGTCCTGCCACTTGGTGGCTTTCTCCTGCAAAAATATTTATTTATATATATATTAGTATGCCAATGGTTTATATTATATATGTGCACTTACGCCCAAGAATATGTTTCTGCTCGAGTCGAAGCCGGCGGCAAAGATTTTCGCCTTGGAGGGCTCACAGCGATTAACCAAAATACGGCAGGCGAAACGTGAAATCGTGCTCTGCATCACCTTCGCATCCTTCTTATCACCGGGCAGCGTGTCCATTACAACAAAATCAATGGGCGATTCTGATGAGCGTCCCACCTGAGGAATGTTGAACAGTGGTGTGATTAGTTAAGCTGACATCGATTGACCCAAAAATATCTCTACACACACACACACACACATACACACAACTACATACATATTTAATGCAACTTGTGTTGTCGTTTGAGCAATCTATCAATGTTCAAATAAATGCCAAATCATGCGATATTGATATTACACTTCAATCCAATAAGGAAGTGCAAATGGAATCGCTCACAAATGGTAATCCATATAAATAACGAATGCGAAGCGTTTTTCTTTCCTAAGCTCATTTGGTGGACATTGTCAAATTGAACACAAATTATCGACAATTGACCTTTTAGAAGCACCAGCTCTAGCAAAACAAAGCGATTAACTCTTAATCACATTTGATGCAGCGCCAAACAAATACAAATAAAGAAAAAACAACGTTGCAATCGGGTGTACCCGACTGCTCAGTACTCATTCGCAGTATAATAACAGTTTAAACACACATATAAAATATCAATATTTTTAGTGGTTATTCGATTTTCGGCTCGAAATTTAAAAAATGTACTTAAAAATATTCTTTACAGGAGGTTAAGCTATATGAAATGTTTTGATAGATATATAGCCGGGAAGAAAAGCAATTTTCAAATAGTTGCCCAATTCACATTTTTAACTTTAAGGAAACTTTAAGCACATTTTTAGTAATGAAAAACTCTGACAAACCTTTGATTTAAAAAGGAACTCAACCTTTTCTTTAACGTTTTTAAACTAATTAAGGAAATTTATAATTATATATAAAATAAATGTTTAGGGTGCGTAGCAAATAAATCTTAACGACTTTTAAGCAGTTTCCAAAAAACCATTTTGGCCACCAGTTATTGGCCCGATTGACAACTTGCCTGAAACATATCCGTTTCTGTGTCCTCCTTGTACTCGACAATGACCGCCTGGTTGCGTGAGAGTGTATACGATATCGAGTGCTGGTTAGCATCCAGTATGGCCTTCGATGTCTGTGGTGATTGTACGATATAATGCTTGGAGCGCTTTACGCCGCTCGGCTCCGTGCGCTTGAGCAGCACGAATTTGGAGCGTCGACGACCGCGATCGCCCTGTGGCAAGTAGCCATTGTAGCTGCAACGAGATGAAGAAACAGAACAACAATATTGTACTTTATGAGTTAAACGTTCTATGGCTGATTTATGATAAGGCGGCAAATGCTCGCTGAGTTAGATAGAGGGGCAACATTATTACGAAACAACAATTCAAAAATGTGTTTCATTCGGTTTATAGGTCAAGTTCTGCGTCGGCAATGTGTTTACACAATAAGTCATGGCCCGCCCTTAGGCACAGATAATGAGCTACAATAATTTAACAGCATGTTTCTTGTTGTTGTTGTTGTTTTTGTTTTGGCGAGTCAATAAGTTAATTACCAGATCATTAGTGGAACTCTATGGGGCTCTACCTACACAAATATTTAAGTTGTCAATTGGATGGCGTTGGAAAAAGATTACTTAATAGCTTGCGCGGCTGACGATCGCACTCAGATCGGTCTTTGATTAAGGAAAAGACACGCACATCTCCCATTAAAAGGTTTCAAATAGTTGAATAGTTTGAAGAGTTTGAAAGTAAGATAGAGTCCCTCAACAAACTAAATATGCAGCAGGCGCAATAAGCAACAATCAATTAAAAAATATTTAATATTTTCAATTTAAACCATTCGCATATATCCTTAAAATTACATATAGAAAATTATGCACGCAAAAATAAATTTGTGCCTATAAATTAATATATTTATAACAAATATTAAAGACAATTTGTTTTCATTATTATTTATGATGTATATAAGTAATTTGGAAATCGTTAATAAGTTAATAACAAATTTAAAATTTGCATGCAATTTGATAAGTTGAATGAAAATCACTGTATTTATCGTAATCAAAACAACTTAAGTCAATTTTTGTAATTTTAACACTTTATTCCTTTCATGTTTTTGCAATATACACATAAAAATATGTTTATTTATATAACTTCTCTATTTACATAAAATATATATATGTATGTATATAGAACCCTAAAAAGCTTTACCCAACATTTGACAATTTAATGAGCTGACAGCCCACATAAAATATCAATAATAATGTATACGGCATTTAGAAAAACGTGCCAATGAACCCAAATTTATATATATACATATCAATCCCGATGCTATTAAATACAAGCATTGTGAAACAACTTCTTTGGAATTATACCTCTATTTAATGTTCTTAGAAAATCAAAGTGAAACACAACAAAATTATTCCCAAATAAAAGGTACTACAACCAAAAAGAGGCCCAAGCTGAAAAAGTTGACATTTGGGGACCGTAATTATTTGGACGCTAATGTATTTGATATTATGATATATTAATGAGCACATTTAAGAAGTTGTATATGATATTTAACGCATTAGTGGAACAGAAAAAAAACATGAAATAAAAGTAGCTTGTTCAAGTTGTTCGGACAAAAGTAACAACAACAATAACAAAAACAACGATTGTTTTTGCTCTTCTTTAATACCGGTTTTGGGATTCGTTTTCAAAAATATCTATCATACATCACTGTGCAGCGGGAAGAAGCCATTAAAGTGGGCGGTAAATGGTAAATGCTGGGTCACCCATTTTACTTTTAGCCTGTTGATTGCCTCAGTTCGTCGCTTGTGGCCACAACGACAACGCGAAATGCAAACGCAGCACGCAACAAGCGGGCAAAAAAATGAAAAATTGATTTGCTGACACATTGCGAATAGATGCCGCAGCCCGGCGACAGTCGCACAATGAACACAAGTCTAAGCAATTAAAAAGTGTTAAGATACCAAGACGAACGAACAAGAAGAAGCAGAAGACGAAAAATATATGTATATACCACAGTCTGCTCACCATTTACAGAACATTGAGCTAATGACAATGACTCAAGCACAAGCATTTGACTTCGGTGTGTTCACAATTTACAACTCAGATGTGAGTCAACCCGGCGCGCCGGGTAATCAGCGCAATGTCAAGCGTTTTGGTCGGACAGATGGGACAGAAAAGCTGGACCGCCGTCAAGATATACAAGCGTCCGACACAGCTGCCGGCTAAAATCATCAATCTTGGCCCGCCACCCGTCTGCAGCGTGCATCCAATTTATGTGGCCGACTGATCAAGCTGACCTGGCTTACCACGTTGGCCAGGCTCATAACATAGCCACATAGCAAGCATTTAGTGTTTTAAGCCTTTTGTTCTATTGTCGGGGCAACAACAACAATGGATGGGTTGCACAGGTCAGGTAAAACACTACGCAGCTGGACGCACACTGGGACAAGAGCGTATTGCAATGAAACGAAAATTAACTGAATTTGATTTGAAACTAATTTCATAAGGATTTATTATAACTGGCATTTTGTTATCATTTAATTATGGATATATTTTGTACAAAAATTTACAACTAAACTTTAATGGCATCATTACGATTTGGCACCACAACATATATCATTTTTTTTATCAAATTATTAATGTTAAACCTTTAAAACCAAAAATATATATAATAAAAAAAGGAATATGTATATACATATAAAAAATTTGTAAGATAATTTACAGCAAAATAATATCTCAGCTTTCTTTAAATTATTTTTAAAATGGTTGTTTTAAGTTGAAAATGTTTTCAAAATAATTGTAACAATTATTTTAAATCAATTTATGCTTAATTTTTAATTATCACGAACTCTTGTATCAAATATTATAGAGAACTTATAATTAGTATTAATAAGCTGAATACTCAAAATAAATTTTCCGGCATAGATAGTTAAAGTAAAGTATTTAAAGTAAACATTTTTTCAAGCTTTTTTTTCTTTAGTTAAATAACTGGCAAAAAAAACCCTTTCAATTGAAAAAATAAATAAGAATAAACCAATTTCTTATATTTTCTTAATTTGCCTTGCCTCAATTTTTAAATTTTCTCGATATGCCTATATGTAAAACCACAATACCACATACTGAACAATGAAGATGTAGTTTTTGTCTTATAATTTATGTTAGTAGTTAACAAAAATATTCTCAATGGTACTTACCCAAGTATAACTAATTCACCATATCGCAAACGCGGTTTGTCGTGTCCGTCGCCACCGTCTTCAGCCAGTATGGGAGATTCTGTGCCGTCGGTGCTGCAAACGCGAATAAAGAAATGGTAATCTCGAATTAGATCATATTATTTTTTATTTGCTTTAGAAAAAATGTTCAGCATATAAAATAGAACAAGCAACTGGCGTAGTTCAGCTTCAAATGCTTTTGACATAATACGGTAGGACAATAAACATAATGTAATAAAGAAACTTTTCTTTCTGCTTAGCAAAACAATTTCAAAGTACAAAAATGCGAGAGAAAATTCTCATTTTCTTCGTTGAATTTCAAACGGGGAAATAATATGTATGTATGTATATAAAAGGCGACTTCTCGGCACCATCGTCTGGCAATGTGCATTACAATTGTAGCCTTGCAGTTCGTCTTTTGTTCGAGTCAATGGCATGTTAATTTGACACTGACTTTGGCCGATGAAGACATACAAATTTTTAGCGGAGCAACATCTTGAGTTACCTATCCACTAATGCAAATTGCTGCAAAATTTGCCAGTAATGAGCGGGCGATAGAATAGCTAACTTCATATCTCATTAGCTAACACAGTGGAAAGCTTTTCACATGCAGTAGTTGTTGTTTTTTTTTTTGGGGCACGTCATAAACTTATTTACAGCAATCTAATAAAGCAGCACGGCGCCGGTTGACGCCCACACAAGCTAGGTGGGCGCCCCACCCATTCCACATCGCAGCTGGCAACCGGCAACTGGCAATGGACAAATGGATTTTACCCCTTGGCTAGGCTGTAGACTGGACTGGCTCAGTGGGTGGCATGGGGAGGTGAGCTGACGGACGCGTTGCTTTGGGGTTGCATTGATTTTTGCTCGTTGCATTTAAACTTGCTCCCCTTTTGATAAGGGGAGAGGCGCAACGTGCGGGGTGGGCACTTGAAATTGTGCAGCGCAGACAGAATTTGTGCGCATAAAGAGCGTTAAAGGGGGGGACGAATTTCAGACTGTGGCGCGTGCAAGGTAAATAGGAATGTTGAATGTTGTCTGTCGCCCTGTCGGTAGGCATCAAATTAGCGCTGCAGCCTTGTTTAGATACACACGAGCACACTGGCTCATCTACATGCATTAATGCATATATACATATATAACTCTGTCCCTGTACAGTCTGATCTACTGCTTAAGCCAAACGGAACGCTGACTCACTCAGTCGCTAACGCCAAAGGCCGTAAATCAAATGGAAAAGTCATTAACAGTGCATCTGGCTTCATTAACAGTGTAATGTTAGCTCTTGACTGTTAACTGTGCGCCGTTGGCTGTGGACTGTAAGCTTTTGTCTACAACACTGTTAACCAACATTGCTGCTTCTTTTGCCGGTGGAGAACAACATCTGTGCATATTTTCATTCCAGCATCCTTGGTCAAAATGCAATGGGTCAGTTGCTAACCAAAACACAAAAGTAATATACTATTTACAAATCTAAATACCTTTCGAAAATATGAAACTCATATAATATATTCGATTACTTTTTTTCAAAATTCATCTCTGTTCATAAGGATAGACGGACGGACAGCAAAACGGACATCGCACAAACCCTATATACTCTTAATACTTAGTAAACGAGTATAAAAACGTTGTACATTTAGTCTTGCGGCAGCCAAACGCCTGCAGCGTTGCAACTAACTGCAACTTTTAAACAATGCCGCTAAAATTAAACTAGGTTAAATTTATTAAGCGTTCATTATTTACTATTGTTGAACTCTAAGTAGCGCTATCTCGTGTACTTTATATGTATACACATTTAATTTAATTAACCAGCAAAACTGCAAAACAAAAATCTCTTATATAGAGGGCACAATGCCCAACAAGAGTGTTTGTCACAAGGCAAAGCTCAAACAATCAGATACTCTCTTTATGTGCGAGTGTGTGTATGTAGTTTACTTAAATTAAAGTAAATATTTGGACAACAGCACAAAACAATTGCCAGAAATATGCGTGTAGAGTAATGCGAGCTTTATAACAGCTGCCCAAATGGCGCAACTGTCAATTGAAAGGGGGAAAACGTTCCCGACAAAAAGGGCCCCAGGCCACAGACATAAATCTCAATTCTTAAAAGCTAAAATAAATTTGAAATTCCCTACGAAATTTCAGTTAGAAAACGCGAGCGTGAAATACAAAAAAATATTTATAATGCAAGAGTGCTTTTGTCTTCTATACGCTACTCAACGGGGATATACCCTGTACACGGCTTCAAGACACGCATTTGTTATTCATCAAAGAAATGAATTAAATATGTGCTTCTTTAAATTACTATTTTACCTAGAAAGCGAAATATTCGTATTCTGGGTATATTACGCGAAAACATGAAAGTATTTTTTAAAAATCCCAACCCCCAAACAAAAAGAAACAAAAATAAAACGTTTTTTAAAAAGACTGCAATATTCATCACTTAATTTAACTCCAACACACTTCACTCAGCACTATATTTATAATTACAAATTTATAAAAATATAATACAATTTAAACATCCCATTTACCACCTGAATAAACCCTACATGCAAAACTAGCCGAAGGCCCTAACAGCTAGTCCCATATTAGAAATGAGATAGATCTAGTTTTAACAACTTTTCTACCTTTAAATAAATAAAAAAAAAATTTTAAATATGTTTATACCTACTTGTATGCATTAAACGATTTACTTATATTCTTAATTTATTCCAATTTAATTATATAGCATATTATTAAATTTTGAAATATATATTATTTTCTGACTTAAAATATATGAACCTTCTTGAATATTATAATCTCAGCTGAAAAACAAATTCAACATTGTTTATTTTGAGTACAAAATACTAGATTTTTTCACGCTAGTTGGAGACGTGCAGATATAGCTATAAATAAATATATCTAAGGGCTCGGTTATGGCTCCTTTAACTGTTATGTACATATTCTCCTTTTTTATTTCACCCCATTTGCAATGGTTACAGGGAATACTGAGGCATGATGGCAAACTATTTACGGTTCTTGTTGGCCAACACAATCAGCTGTTTGTATCGCCCTAAAGCTTATCGATTTTCAAGCTAGAATGAAATAGTGAAGGCATTTGCATACATTTCAATTTTGATACTAAGTATACAATGCGATATCAGGCGAACGACTTGAATCGTGCTGAACTAAAAGTTGTGCACGCGCACAAAACGTATCCGTGAGATACGGCGGGCGCCCCGTTAGAGCCCAACGCGTCGCTTTTGGTTGTATCTATATCTGTGCCCGTATCTGTGTCTGTTTAGCTGCCAGCGTCATATAGAGGAAATCAATTTTTAACCCCGTCTGTGTGTGTGTGTGTGTGTGTGTGTGAAAGGCATAAAAATGTATATGATTATTTACCTTAGACTCAGACACATACACTAACACACACACGCACACACAAGTCTTTGCGCATATACACACGCTTAGCCATTGCCTGACAACATGCTGGAATCGATATTTTCTCTTGTTAGTTGTTTTTATTTGCCGTGTTTGCCACATGCAACCCAAATGGCTCGGCAATCGCATTACAATAAATTCTCCATTTGAACTACAAAAAAAAAAGAAGAAATGTATAAAGCACAAAAAAAAAAAAAAAAAAAAAAAAAAAAAAAAAAACGACCATTGCATGTTAACAAGTGCATTGGGCTCCCAGAGCAAATGTCAGGAACAGGGCATGGCACAAAATCAGGCCAGTTTGAAGTGCAGTGCGGTTAATGTCACGAGTGCAAGTTTTTTCAGTTTACTTTATGCACCAGGTGAACTATTCGTAAATGAATTTGATTATTACTCTTATATGCATATACTGAATGCGTTGATTTCATTACACGCACAGCAGCATATGCACTCGCTAATTACTTTAATTGGCTTTGCCAAAGGCTTTTAGCTAATTTAATTCGGTTGGAGACTGAAAAAAGGCCAAGTCCAACCTTAATACCGAAAGGTCAGTTTCAATGAGCGATGTGCAATTGTTGGTCATGTTGCCAACTGCTGCACCAACACCAACACTTAAGCACCTCTTGCCTGTATCTGTGCGCTCTTAAAAGCTAATCCATAACCCTCTAAGCCATCAACTCTGGTGTCCTTGCATTTTGAATTATGAGCATACCTGAGGGAGTACTTATGTGGCTTTTAGTTGTTAATACAATTGGATTCTCATTTTTTTGCTTATTTTATCATTAGCTTTTACATTTATGGGATTTACAAAATGGTTTTCTTCCTTAAATGTCACTAAATTAAATATAAATAAAATAATTACTAACAGCAAAATTCTTGAATAAACAATAATATAATATTTAAAAGAATTTCCGAATTCTAACCACAAATTCTGATTATTAATGTTATATTAGGAATATGTTGTTATTTTATACATACAAAACTGCATTTGTGCAGCAGTAAAATTTTGACAAAAGTAAAAGTATTAATATGTTAAGAAACATAATATGTCCAATAAAATTCAGCAAAGATTATATTTAAAAATAAAATATTTATTTTTTTATTAGGTTATCTCAATTTTATTTCCCTGTAAAAAGTGAGAAATCAATTTTAATTTGGGAGTGCATTTTGCCATCTCTATTTGAAATCTGTCAGGAAAGCAAACAAACAGGTGCATACAAAGGTTTTAAAGGTCTTTCACACACTGGGACTGAAAACCCACGAACTATTTTTTTTTAATAAACATCCACAAGTAGCATATATACATATACATGTACATATGTATGCAGGTATTTAATGTTTGCTTGGGTAGCTGAAATTTGAGTTGAATGTCAAATGTCTGCTGAATAACTGAAATATGCAACCTGCAACTTTGCCGGTTGTCAGCAAAAGTGCAAATGAAAGATTAAACAATAAACAAGGGAACAATGGCATAGGGCGACCGAAAAATACAGACACGGAAAAAGAAAACGAGACGACATTTTTCGCATGCGCCCAATGATGCCTCAATGCTTGGCAGGTGTTTCGTTACCATATTTTTTATGGCCAAATTTGTGGTTGTGCTTCGGTTGCTGATGGCACTTCACTATGCTTCATTCATATGCCAAAGGTGTAGCAGCTGTATTCGTATCTGTGTTTGTGTGCTCGAGTGTATCTGTACCTGTATCTCTACCTGTATCTGTATCTGTATTTGTGTGCGTAGTATATGTATCTGGCGGCCTTTGGCACAGCTGTTTGCATTTCAAGAATGAAATTCTCAACGTGCAGATACAAAGCGAATAACCGGACAACCGAAAAGCAGCGCAAAACTCGTTCTTCCAACGAAACTCGAGCATAAAGCGTAGAGTGAGTAACAAATTGCAGAGCATAAAATATGCGCAGCTGAAATCCAAAAATAATGCGAAAAATTCACAGGGCAAAAAAAGATTGTTTCCAAAGAACCGAAAATAAAAACCAAGAACTTTGCAAACAGATTAAGATACAAACACACACAACATGCATAGAAGCAGATACAGATAGATTTACGGATACAGCTACAGCAACAGTGTCGTACCCTCAGCATGGCCAGCCTGTCTGTCAGCCAGTGAGCCGTTGTCTCACGCCCATCTGTCACGCCCCCTGCCCTTATCGCTCGGTGCTTGTTAGCAACATCTCACTAATTTCATTTATGCAAATCTCCCTGTCAATTTCTAAACAACTTTTCATACGTTGGCCAACAAAAGCAATATTTGTTTTATAGTTTTTTTGTACTTTTGTTGTTATTGTTACATAAGCACCACAAGTTTGGCTTTAGTCGTTGTTTTTTATAAAAAGAGTATATTAGATTTGTGTTTGATCTTCATCATTAGGAAAATTTATTGGTGTAGAGTGTTAGAATTTTTTGGTTACGCCGGATTGTGGCAAATCATTTAAACTACACATCTCCCAAAGTTTTTAACTTGGATATATGAAATTGTTTTAGACAGTTTACTGATTACCGCCTTTAAAGATCTTGCAAGTATTCCTATATCTTGGAGGCGGGTAAGACGGGATAGTTCTCACATCATTTTAGAACTAATAAATATTATCTTAATATTAATATAAATTAATAAAGCTTTCGACTTTTCGTGAACGGTTATTGCTCAGTCGGTTACACCCGACTGCAACGTTCTTTCTTGGTTTTTTTTTTTTTTTTTTCATTTTATATAACATTTGTTTATGTAAAACAAGCAACAACAACAACTGGCAACAAGCGACTCTTTCTGCCGGTTTGCTCTTCAGAAGCTGTTTTGGTTTTCGATTGTTTGTTTTGTTTGGCTATGCAGCAGCACGTTTCGAACTATTTTCTCCGCCGTTTTGGGCAAACAACAAATTTGCAAGTACTCCACTAGGTGACAACGGCAGCAAAAACAACAACATTTAGCCCGGCTAAAATTATACAAAAGAAACAAACAGCAAGAGCAGCCAGCTAGCCAAGCATAACTCGCTGCTGAGGGCTGCTCTTGTGCACGCTCGGGCTGTTGCCGCTCCGGCTCTGATACCCTTTACAAACACGGCATGTTGCACTATCAATGCAGTTTATAATGCAACAATTGCTGTGCAGTTAAAAAATGGGAAAACTTAATAAATAGTAAAACAATAAAACATAATTTTTCACTGAATATTAAAAAACACATTATCCGCTATTTCAAGGGGTTTTTATTTAAATATTTTTAGTTAAGGGTATTGAATTTTTGTTGCACTAAAGAAACCTTTTTTTTGCTACTTTTTATTTTTATTTATTATTTTTGTTTTTCTTGTAGCTACCTAGTTTTGGCCTATGTATATACATTTTCTTTAGCTGGATGATAATTTTTGGTATTTTCTTTGTTTTAGTTTTTTTTTTTTGCTCGCTTTCGACTAAAAGTAAAGGCACAAAGCGCCAATTGAAAGCAAGGCATAGGAGAGCTCTCCAGCCAACCATTTTTGTGATAATAGTTTCGCTTTTCATTGTGGAGAATTGCCATTTTCAAGCGAGGCAGCTTTTGTAAATACTTTACCATTGTCTGGCTGAGCATTTTTTTCTTCTTTTTTTTTTTTTTTGGGCCAATGACTGTCACATTTTCTGGTTATGTAGTTTGGTTGTCGTAATGCGGAAGAGTTAAAGCCATATTGAATCGAACTAATAGCCCACTAACTGACAGAAATTGCTGTACGAGCGACCTTTAAATGTTCACCGTTAATAGAACCGACTGCAGCTTGCCATGACGATGAAACATGAATATGCAAATTTATCTTTTTATGACCAACGTCGCCGCATTATTGCGACGAGCAATTTTAATAAACAAATGCATGAGGTCTGCTCTCTCAACTCTTACGTCTGAAACTGGGCTGGGTAATAGAACAAACTGGCAAACGATGCGCTGCGTGATTACGAAATTAATTGCACGCTTAGCCTTAGGCAACGAACCCTAATGAAGAATGGTAAATGACATATGGCAAATGTGAAATGAAAATATCGCCATATTTTGTGCTGGTATATTTTTTTAATATTCTCTTGAACAAAATATGCCCGCATCAGTAACTACATTTGGTAAGGAAAAAATTCCAATAAGTATGTAATTGTTAAATAAATATTGTTAATACTTTCTGGTTCATCATAATTAGACAAAATTGAAACACATTCTTAAGAAAACAAATCCATAGGTCCTATATATATAAATCCCATAAATATTACGAAACTGAAGATTTCCGTTCAGTGCATTACACATTGCATGGCAAAATAGGAGTAGATTTTAGTAGGGTATCGGAGAAACGATTGCAATAACTATGCCATATGTATGTGCGTTAGAATCATTTATTTCATTAATTAACATATGCTGTCATCTAATGGGCATATGCCACTATTTAATGCCTCGAAAATCGATGGCATTTTAATTAACCGCAGCACCGATAAGACCTCCGGCCATATAAGTACTAACTATGTATGTACTTACATTTATATATATTTATAGTATTTTTTCGACAACACAGTTGACAAGAGCTTTTTTTAATGTTTTTTCAGTGAACAAATTTCATTTTTTTAAATATTTAATGTAGTTTAAGCAAAGGAAATAGACTTTTATTGATACCGCGTGTAAATAAATTGATAAACGATAAATGCTTGATTTTTGGACTCTTATATGCAAGTATAAAGTTCAATAACCAAAACGTATTTAAAACTTGTACCAAGACATAAGAGTTAATAGGCTTTCAATAAGGTTAGGAACACTTAAAACAAAAAATAATTTAAATTTCTAGTAAAATTAAATTACATTTATATTATTTTAGTCTACGCCAGAATGATGCTGATGCAAATTTCGTAAGCATTCTGTAACATTAACGCATGTGTTAAATAAGTTCAACCGCTTGATTCGAGGTTTAGTTAAACCAAAGGCGTGTCAAACCATTCTAATGAATGGCGTTAATAATAGGCTTTTATTTCAATAGTACATTATATCATGCTGTAAAATAAATGGCGACAGGTTGTTAAACTCATTAGCCTAAAAATGGCAGCACAGTGAAAAACCAAACCGACAAAAATGAGATATAAAGCAAACAAAATTAACAAATCAACTTGGCGCTTGGCTTGGTTTCATCAGCCATTTGGTTATTTATTGTGTGGGTGTTGCCTACTTGTGGCTGGCCAAAGTCAGAGTCACTTAATTAAGCTGGCCCAATGGCCACCCCCTGGCCCACATGCCTTAATGAGCGAACGGAAATATAAACTTTTTCCGTTTTACAAGTTTTTAAACAAACATTTCATCAAAGCTGGTGACATAATTTTTGCAAAACGAAATGGAAATGAAAATGAAATAGAAGAAAACAGGTGAACATCAATTATTAATGCAAGCGAAAAGAGAATGCAATGAAAAGAAAAGTCAATACAGTAAAAAGTTATAAAATTGTTGTTGTACAAGATGCGTGACTAAAATCATTATAATATAATGCGCAAATAAAAACGCAGCCATAAATAATAGTTGTATAGCAAGCAGGCAGGTATCGGCCAAGTTGGAGGAAGTGACAAGAATCTAGATAATAATCGGTAGAATTTATGAATAAGGTGGCTTTAGGAAACAAGCTAGAACATTGCAGTCGGGTATAACCCACGGCGCAATACTCATTCACAGTTCAAGTCTCAATTACGTTCATGAGGACAGACATTACACAAACCCAATATACGCTTTTCACTTCGTGATCGTTCATGAAAACTTTCATTATATTATGTTGACAGTCGAAACGTAAAACGGGGGCACGGGGCAAGTTATCAGAGCAGCCATTATCAATATACAGAATTGAGTTGACGTAAAGAATCGAGTATTGACCTACATAGGCTCCAGCTGGGGCCACTTTGGGGGGGAAAATGTCTGTGAGTGTCTTTTCCTAGCGACGCATAGATCAATCACAAGACCTTTTTTTACTTTTATTGGTGCCCGCGCTGCAGTTGTTTTTTTTATTGTTGTTGTTGTTGGTATTTTTCTTATTCTTATATTGTATCGACGACTATTTTAGGTCTTTATCGCCGCAGTGCACTTTGTTGCGAGATGCTCAAAGCTGTGCCAGCTCTATTTTTGGCTGCACTGGAAGATTTATGGCCAAACGTCTGCCACTCCGACAGACGGTTCAGCTTATTCAGCCATGTTTACACACGTTAATTGCTTAGAGTGGAACAGCCAAAGCAACAGCATAGCACGACAGGAAATGCTCGGCCCGACTGAAAATTGGTTTTTATTTTATTTTCATTTTTTTTTTTGTGCCCAAAACACACGCCCACCGCCTTGACTGACTGCCTGCTCGGAGTGACTGCCGACTGCCAACTGCTGTTGCTCTGTTCATGGCCGTAATCAAGCCAATTTAATAATATGTTACGCTGCACACAATTTCACCTGCAAGCCAACCAGCCAGCCAGCCATTCAGCCGGGCTGGGCTGGGCAGGCAGCGTAGGCTAAAATAAACAAGTAAGAACGTTGCAGTTGGATATAACCGACTGCCCAATACTCGTTAAGAATATAAAAGCTTTAAAGAGTCATTCTGGTTCTTAAATTGTGAGATATGGATTTTTGCGGTTTATCTACTCCCAAGATACTCAAAAATTCGAAACCCCTAAACCCCATTGGACAAGGCCAATATACAATTTTTTGACTTTGTGAACGAGTATAGAAATAAACAATGATTGCTCCTTGGCAAGGAACTTGCAGTGAACCAAAATGAACCGCAACATTCCATGCCGTACCGCAACGTCGTTGAAGACCGTTGATATTCTGACCAAAATTGCGATTTGATCAAAAATTATGCTCGTGTGTATGCGCAGCGCATGCGTGCCAATCAAGCAGACAGAGAGAGATAGAAAGCGGGAAACAGAGAGAGGTAGAGAGAAAGAGAGCTAAAGATATACAGCGGGGACAATCACATTTGGCACATGGCAAAATACAAACGGTTGGTCGGCTGGCGTACGTGACATTCGAGGGGGGGCTAGAGACTTCAGACTGGATAGACAGCTTTCTGAATATGCGCATTAGAAAAGTCTTTCGACTCTCAGTTCTACAACTAGACAGTAAATTCACAAAAGGGCTGAACAGGGTTACTTCAACTTGACATAAAAACAACGCTGAAAATATTATAGTAAAGATAGTAAAATGAAAAAAAAAAAAACGAAATCTATCAGTTATATTTTTGATGTAAATATTAATATTATTTAACATTTTATTCTTGGTATAAAATCCAACTATTTCTTCATATTTGACTACTATTAGCCATTTAAAACACATTAAAAATATTGGCAGGCAAATAAACGAAAAAAAAGGGATTTTTCTTAAAAATGTTAGTTAGCAATCTTAAAGATACATTAAGTACAGCCGAGCACACTTGACTACAGTATGCAGACTCATAGCTGTTGTTTTTGTTAGCTGGCAATTTTGCACGTAATTCGTCACGTAGCAAAATGTTGCTGTTGCTGATTATGCATTGAAAATTGCAGCCGGCAATCTGCATAGCCCAGCAGCAACCAATCCAGCCAGCCGCAGTGTTCGTCACTCAAGCATGGCTCTTCAGCTACATTCACATCTATGTATGTGTATGTGTGTGCATATAACTCCTGTAAGCGTATCCAAAAGCCAGCTGCTTCGACAGCTCTAGCTCCAGCGTTCGCTTCCACTCCAGGTTCCAGCTCCAACTCCAACTCCAGCTGTTGTTACACTGATTACGCCCGCGGGCCAGCGAAAGCCATAAATATGCAGGAAAGCAACAAAATATAAAATACATTTTATATACACAAGTACAACAAAGAGGAACAACCACAATAACAACGGTCAACACTCGAAAATTCGTGCGCCAATTAATGCCAAATTGAAATCAAGCCATAAAAACATGGCATTCAGTAAAGCGCCTGACCAAACCGATGGACACCCGCATCTTTACACTTATTATTTATATTTTCGGTTCATTGACATTTAATGCATTTGATGACATTTCGCTGAAGTACAGCCGATAAAAATCATAGTCACAGTCACAAGCACAATTCCAGATATTGACAAATGATTTGGCTTTAATACGAGTGTGTCAATCAAATCGAATCAAATTAGGCCAGGCTTGCCAGGCAGCCAAGCGGTCAAATGTCAAAGGTTGCTACGCTCAAAATGGAATCGTGGGTCAGCCACGGTTTGACCCGCAATCTTGTTGTAATAAGCATAACTATTCAACAGATTTAAACATTTAGTGGGCAATCAAGACGAGACTCCAGGAAAATGAAGTAAATTACTTGCATTACAAATATATCACAGTTTCAACACATTTTCACTTGCGCACTTTAAATGAATCAATTGCATTGTCTGTACTTTTACAACAAAGCTTCAATTCATTTTGTATTAAACAAGAAATTTGTGGTTCCGTTCACAGTTCGAGTCCGGTTGTAATCATGACATGGTTTGAACCCTGGCTCGTTTTTATTAGTAATATATTAATGTTACAAAAATAAAATAATATAATAATTAATAAACAGTTGGTTTTATTCAGGTAGGGCTCAAGCTACAATTATTGAAAATAATAAATAAATAAATAAACAAACAAGAAAATTGCATATTGACTTCGAACCTCGAAAAGCTCATTACACAAAAATGTATAAAACAAAGTTCTCATATAACAAAATAGTAAATAAAGTAATAAAATAAACAAAATATGCAAAGAATAGCAAATTTAAACAACAAAATAACATTAGATAAGATATCTTTAGTATTTTGTTTACTTAAAATATCAGACAATATACACAGCTAATCTTAAGCAACAAGGTGGAAAACACCTTCATTAAATAAATGCAATTTTTTTAATCTATAGTCAAACTTTCAACTGGAAAAGGCTATCTAACAATGAGAACAAAAATATTTTCTTAAATGTTTCAATCAATAAATTCTTACAATAACTCAACTCAATTGACCAATTGTTCTAGTGATTCGGCCGACTTTGACATATAAAAGTTTGTCTCCGGCAAAACAAATAGCAAAGTGCACTGAGAAAGTTTTAAAACGAAGAGACTCAAAACAGCTCCTGATAATAAATATATTTAGTTTGAAAGTACTTGAGAATGCATTAAAATTTTATAACGAAGCTGGTTTCGGTTGATCTTTAAGATATTAACTTTCTAAAGAACAATCAAATAAATTTTCCGAGTCCGGACTTTAATTGTTAAATGGAAATTGAACGTTTCAATGTTAAACTCAAATTAAAAGATTTAATCAAAGATTGAAAATTTGGTATTGGTTTTAAGATTCCTTGGAATTAATTTGATTGTTACATGAGTCGCTGAGACTGGGTACTAAACAAATTGGGCAAGTTACATCATTTTGCTTCAAGCCAAGTTTTCATGTTACGCTCATAAAAAAGAAGCAGAAAAAATTAAGGTAAAATGTGCAGAGCTGTAGCAGCGACTCTCGAGTTCTATTCCTAGGCCACTTCAAAAGAAACAACAACACGAAATTGCAAAACAGTTGTTGCCAGGCCAACTGTGCCGATTATGTCACCGAGCTAGCAGCACGGCTTACAATAAAAGTAAAAAAATACAACAAAAAAAAACCCGTCTCCATGCGCAGCACTCCCCAATCCACCCACAGACGACGACATTCTGTCTTCCCTCGCGTTGCCCTTCTTCTGCTGCATATTATTATCATTACGTGTTTTGTGGCATTTGCGTCGCCTGCATCTTGACAGATATGGGTTGAGTTTGGAGCTGGGCCATAAGGTCTAAGGGGCAGGCCACACAGCAGTGTTGCAATTTACTTAGGCATTGCTCAACACTTCTCACGTTGAAACAAACGAAGAGCGCGACAAGCGACATATGAGAAATTATTTTAGAGCTGCCAAATCCGTAAGGTGCCCTAGTAATACCACAAATAGTGCCAGAGCCCGCCCTCAGCTCGAGTGCAAAAGTCAATAGGCGGCGCTCACTAATACGACCGACTGTTTATGTAAAGCCATAAATTTAATTGTTGCCAAATGGTGCTTTGAAGTGGCGCCCCCTGGCAACTGAGACTGAAGACAGCGAGAACGGGCGGCTGCCTTCTTTCAGGCATATGCATGCCATTGTTGTTGCTGTTCTTGTCGCACTTGCTGCTGCTGCTGCTGATGTTGCTGTTTCAGTTTTGCTAATGCCAGAAACGTTTTACATTTTGTAAGCTCTAGTTCCGTTCTAGTTTCTTTAGGGCGCACTCTTATTATCCAAGGCTGACGACTGATTTACGAAATGTCGATACGATTATGTTTAGCGGAGGCCAAAGGTTATCGTGAGTTGTGCTGTTTTTTACATTCGTTCACAAAGTGCAAATAGTTTATTGGGTGTGCGCCTGAATATATAATAGAGTATAATGTGTTAAGAACTTCACTTCAATTTTATAAAAAAAAGAATTTGCAGACATGTAATTTATATTTTAAAGCCATTATTATACTGTGAACGAGTGTTAAGCAGTCTGTTACACCCGTTTAACGAGCATTCACGGTGCAGTTAGAAAACCATTAGTTAAATTTACCATAGCCGCACTTTCAATTTTCGTTTTCTTTGCTGCCCGGCGCCGAATTTGGAACGGATATTGACGCAAAGCTTCAAAAAGTTTTATTTGCCTCGGGTAC
This sequence comes from Drosophila micromelanica, assembly GCA_004143825.1. Classification (NCBI taxonomy): domain Eukaryota; kingdom Metazoa; phylum Arthropoda; class Insecta; order Diptera; family Drosophilidae; genus Drosophila; species Drosophila micromelanica. The sequence goes on from SCDY01000148.1 coordinate 43,427, forward strand.
ACACAAAGTACAAGTATTTTCTATGGCAGGTTGTTAGAAACTTAACAAACACACACACACACACAAACACAAATATAACGGAAGGTGGCTCTACCGTATCCATTTGAATTACTAGGTGTTTCCGCAATAGCAATATTTAGTTTTCGAGCATGTTTGCATTACGCTTACAATTCTTATCAGTGGGAATAACCCACTTTTTTAGAGTAGCGACCTTTCTTAACTTCCGTTCTATAGGAACCCAAATTTGGTTTTTGATATAAGCAGTCAATTCAATTTCTATGAGCTATCTATCAATAATAGTTTCAAATAAGCTTAAATGTAATTGTTATCGTTATGACAATTATTAAGAATATTCATAGATCACAAAATGTAGACAAATATAATTAATAATTTACCATTTTCAATGATCGGCTTTCGTTGTATAATCTTTTGTATCTCAGAATTCAATACACAAATCTGTCATTGTCCAGTTTGAAGACATAATTTTTTTTTTAATATCTTTATAAAATATAAACATACATATGTTTCATTATCTGCTAATTAAGTTTAAATATAGACCATATAGACCATATATTTTAAAATATATTTAGCAGAAATGTGAGCCAGTGACTGGCAAAGATAACTGCATGCAAAAATCTCATAATTGCAGTTTTCCACGAATTGAATATAATAAATTCTCATATCGCTTAGCTTATCATAAGTACAAATATGTCGCACACACACATACAAATTAGAACATGTCCAGTATTGTGAGCTGTTTTCTGTATCTTATTCTGTTTATTTTCAGAGATTACACAACCACAGGCCTCTTCCAAACAGAACAAATCTAATTAAACCGATATGACAACACCCGACAAATACGACATATAAACATTTCAAAGTCGCATTCCGTCTGTCTACGCCCCATAATCAAACAAAACTATCCGCTCGTATCTTCAATGTTCAATGAATTCTCAAATCGTCAAAGCGTGCAGATAATTCATATCTAATTGCCACGGGCATTGAAAAAAAAAAACAAGAAAGCAAAAAAAGAAAGAGCAAAAATAATTACATTTTCTCATGTATAGATTTGTAATGCAAATGGTCGAAGCCGACACACTTGGTCAGCATCCACACACACACACACACACACACACACATATACACACTCAGCATCTCATGACAAGTAGCCAGTCTCGGCTTTGAAGCCGCAAACTCCGTTGACAAGTGCAGTGCACACAGCTGGCAGAGGCAGCGAACTGCACCTTGATGGCATAGATTTATATGGTTACAACTGGCAGCGAAGCGGTGGCCGTGTCAACAACACTTTGGCGACGCTGCCGTTGACGTCGTCGTCAATAATCAGACGCTGAACTCAGTGCAGATGCAGACAGACGTCTCAAGGCGACAGCAGCAAACAAACTGAGCGACAAGTTGCATTTCTTTTATTATTACTTTTGTTTGGCATTGCCTATATTGCGTCGAGCCTTTCAGTTTTTCGCATTGTTCGCAGCGCCAATTGCCATAATCAGTGCGATGGCAACGGCAACGGCGACAAAGCCAAAGCCAAAGACAAAGGCCAAGCGACGATTACGGCGGCATCACTTTCATGCACTTCCAGTAAAAAAGAGAGTCAGCCAACAAGTGAGAGGCATGTGTGTGTGTGTGTTAAATAGTTAAGAGAGCGAGTGTGAGGCTGGGCACACCTGAAAAGTTAACAAAGCAACATTGCCTCATCGACAGCAAAGAAACCAGTCCCATGCCACCTATGACGCATGCGAAGCTGTTCGTTGATTTTATTTTACATTTCTTCTATTTTTTTCTATGATTTAATAAAACTACACTTGAAAAACTACAACCTTCTTCTTTCTGCAAGCAACACCAGTAAGTTAACCCAATTTATAAGCGTGCTTTATGTGCCAGAAAGAAAGTACTTTCATATGCATTCAATAAGCAGCAATAAGAAAATTCTGCATTATTTGTGCTTACATGACAACAAAATTGATTTTCTTATGTGAAGTGCACTGCTGAACCTTTCCTACCCAATATCTACATAAATATCTCAAAATAAAATATCTTTATATGTAAATAAAAAAAAATTGACATCAGATTTGAAATGTTGTTGTAAACTAAATGTATTGAAAAATATAGATATAAGTAAAGTATACTACTTTAATTGGCTTGCATAAAAGTTAGAGCTTTTAAGTACATTAAAACCAAATGAATTATTTGTACATCTCTCATAATAAGTTAATTTATGGTTATCTCTATTAGCACATAGTATATTAAAAAAATATATATATATTATATATTTGTTTGTATGTTTTCCAAATTAATTCATATATTTGTTTGTATGTATTCATATATTGTTTGCATGTATTCCAATTAATTTCTTACTTTGAATTTATTTATTGGACTTTTACTCAGACACATTGTTGTTGCCGCTTGCCTATTAACTGGAATATGTAATTAGGTTTCATGCCAAACATTTTTGGTTTCATTGTTTTTTGTTGCGCTTCTTAAAACAAAAGCACTTTCGTGTTTTAATCACTGATCTGCCTCAACAATTTGTTAGTTAATTGCGGCAATTTGATGGTGTTTCCATTAAATATTTAATCGACAGTGAATTATAATGAGTTTCAGACGATGACGCGACATTTTGCTGCACCTTGAGTTTTCGCATCCAAAGTAAGGTTTGAGCTGCAATATAAAAGCTCTTAGAACATGCGTCATCACACACTAAAGGTTATTTCGCAGCTCGTTGGGTATGTCAGGTATATAATACATGTACATCTGTAGATACTCCTCAATTAAGCACAATTTTATTTACGTTATTCTCCTAATATTGTTTGGTATCTTTGTTTTAGAGACATACTTAAATAATATTTTTAGGCAATGGATTTTAGAAACAATTCTAAATAATTACAATTTAATGCTAAATGACCAAAATCCAGAAAAAAACATTTTATGCTGAGCACATGAACATTTTACCAAATAATTTATTTATGTATATCGTTTGAGGGCAAAGTAATTTTCATTGTTGTTCGAAAAATAATTATAGACAGCACAATTTTACTTTTATGCCCGTCAAGAAAATTATGTTAATGTGTTTGCGGAGTAGTCGCGGGCATCTCCAGACTACATAAATAATGCATTTTCAATCAACATTTACAACCGAGGCCATTTAAATATGTACGTTAACTTTAACAATACGTGAACTAAGGACTTTCAAACAAAATTTGAAAATTTGCGACTTTCCAATTTAATTTTATAATACTTCGTTGCTACTACTTAGAAATATGCAGTTTAAATAGTATTAAAATAGCAGAATGTAGATAATTTTGTGTTTCTAACTCTAAAATTGTGGCTGATGAAGATTATCTTGGTTTACCCACCTCCAAGATATATAGAATGAAGCGATTTGCCACGCCCCAGTGGGACGGATATTGCACAAGCTCAATTTGGCGAATGCGTACCTTTACGGTATAGGTACCTTTACGTTTAAATATTCTATCTCCATCATTTTTCTGCCTTCCACTGGACCTGTTAAGCAGCAGAAACTGTGCAACATATTGGCAAAAATGTGGGTCAACAGCAACCACAACAATAACGCCCAATAAACGCCACAATAATAGTTATCAAGCGCATGTTGGTGAGTGTAACTGTGTGTGTGTGTGTGTGTGTGTGTGTGTGTGTGTGTGTGTGTGTATGGTGTGCGTGTGCGCCTGTTTGCAGTTGCACACCAAAAAAACACCCTCAGGGCCCAGACGCCCACCAAGCCCAGCCCCCAAACCAAGCCGCGCCTTTGTTGCTCATCAACGGCGGTTTGTTCAACTTTGTTTGAAATTCGAAAATTGCGCGAAAAGTACACACAGAGAAAGAGATAATGTGTTAACACACCACACACAACAAATGCAATTACGTAGCAACTAACGTGCAAATTATGCAAGTAAACAGATTAATTGGGTCACCAAATGGGGCCACCACCGGTTCGAGCAAGTTGGTGATAATGATAACCAGAACATACTGAGCGGGTGTGGAGGAAGAGTGGAGGAAGAGTGTAATTATGAAAGACACCAGAGCAGAAAAATGTAACAGGAATTCATATAGGTGACGGAGCATCCGGTAGATTAGGATTTTATCGTGCAAATACTGAACACAATATCCGCCTATTAAAAAACGCAAACAACTTCCAACTTAAGCATTTTGTAACATTATTGAAAAGTATAATTGACTTATAATTTGTTTCTCAATATTTCAATTATTAGTACTATTTATCTAAGTAAAGTTAAAAGATATCACCTAACTTTAATTTGTTGCTAAACATTATATTATATTATATTATTATGTTGTTAAACATTATATGTCATTTAACAAAAAATAAAATTTCTTGACTATAATTGCGTGTAAAACAGTTTTAACTGTTTATAAGAAATTAAAAATCTTTTGTTTTTTGGCTAATAATCTCTTTTCTTAATTCTTATTCAGCAACAAAAAATTTGGTTTTGTATCTGTAGTTTTCACATGATTCAATGCCTGAATTCGGCCAGCTAACTGTACAAGGAGACCCAACTAACACTGCCTACATGCACAAGGCCAATTTTAAGCATTCGAGGTGCTCCAAGAGCTGTTGCTCAAACACCCCACACACACACATACACACTTACAGATTGTCTGGTACAAAGTACAGAGACTCCAACAGCCCACAACGTCGCCAGCCACCAACGTATTTAACATTTGAACATGCATATTAATAACTGACATAGAAAACAATAACAATAACTAAGTATGTGTGTCTGTCTGCCTGTTTGTCTCTTTTTTTTCTGGGCTAGGAATTTCCCCATTTTGGTGCTTTGTCATCTCCGCAAATGTCTGCCTCTTTTGCAGTGTGTGTGGGAAATTAATTGTTGAACAAGTTTGAGACTAGCAAAAATTATACATAAACAAGAACGTTGCAGTCGGGTGTAACCGACTACACAATACACAATGGGCACGAGCGTGGAAAACTATCTACTATATTTGATGACTACCTCCAATATTGTGCATTAAGATTTTCGCGGTTTACTCGTCCAGAAAATATATAAATTTTTATCCATTCTTATGGGCGTATCCAAAAAGTTATTCCAAATTGCCTTGGGGATACACGAGTATAGATTCCAAGGTTTCAAGACAGACGGATGTTAACTGCACAAACCTAATATACCCTTTTCACTTCGTAAAAACAAGCAGAAAACCCACATTTTTCGAAAAATACCCTTTTACATAAAAAATTTGCAACAACTTTGCTTTTAATATTTGATATAATGATTCCGATGCGGCCGAAACTGAAGCACGGACATGGGTTTATCCACTTAGCTTTAAATACTCATCAATATAAATATATATTTTATTTTCTATGCGTTGCACGCTTTGTGCCAAAAATAAAATACCATTCGTCAGAGTATTACCGAAAAGTAACAAGACATTAAGCGTTGCCATGTAACTATCTCAAATGAGTTTCCAAAACCGCAAAAAATAAGTATGCAAAGAAAAAAAGAACTCGAAGGCAAGTCTCAAGTTTTGCTTGGGTTCCAGTTTCAGTTTGGCGTCGCAAAGTTTAAACGCATTTGAAGTTTCCAATAGCTTGCAGAAGTTTTCAGGTGGAACTTACCTGCAAAAAAAAAAACAAGAAGAAAAGAAACAAATTTAGAAAATTTATAGAGAATCATTTGAGATATGAAGAGGGGGCATTGACCCAGGGACACAGGGCAGAGACACACATATAAACATCCACACTCATTGCACATCCTGCTCCCAAGCAGCCTGCATCCTTCTGCTCGTCTCAGACACGCTTTTTCACTTTCCTGCGGGCGCTTTGTATGCAAGAGCTGGATGTAAACTAGCAGAGGACAAAAGCGTTGAATTGGCGCTGTGGCTGTGGCAGCTTTCTGCTGCAAGTGGCCACAAGGAAGCGAGACACGCTCGGACAGAGAAGGGGCTATGTTCCGCAACCGGAAACAGGAGCGCCCAACAAAAGCTGCAGGTTCTTAAAGGACACGCTATTCTGCGTGTATGCGTTTAAAGTGCAATGTGCCACCAGCGAATTAAGGTCAAATCATGCACAAAAGCAAATCCCCAACTTCCCAGCTTTCCATCTGGTGTCTGAGCCAGGTTAGTTGGTCCGTCCGTCTGGCAGTCTGCGCCTGTGGCCTGGCGGATCTTCCCATATTAATGACAACGACATGACAAAGTTTGTTGTTGTTAATGTGTGCGACAACATTGGGGTTTTTTTTTATATTTTTTGCAGCCCAACGCAGGATATGTGCAACTTTTTTATTGCAGCTGCAACTCAACCATGCGCATATCCTGCATCAGTAATTTGTATAATGTACGCCCAGCAAAATGTTTTTATACTACTTCGCCTTTCGAGCGGAATATTTCACATTGGAATATGCATGTATAAAAATTATACATTACCTTTATATATAGTGTCTTTTTCATACTCCAAACTGAAGAACCAAATTATAACACATTTAATTCAAAATTGAGAAATATTCTTAAGAATAATTCTAAATTAGATGATTTCAATAAATATAGTTTTAGTCAAAAGAATATATTTAGAAATAAAAATCTTTCAATGCCGACTCTAAATTTTGAATAATTTTAATTTCTATATCTATAAATCCTATATATGCTAGGTAGAGAAACTCAAAATATTTATTTGTATCTAAAATTGTTTCCAAAATTTTAAATTGTTCAACAGCTTCCAAAATTTATTTATTGGATTTAAGCTAGTTTTATATTTTCAACTTTATTTGCCTCCCAAAATAACCAAAAGTTAATCTTTCCGATTCGAACCGAGAGATTAAACACCTAATCCGTCTATTGAAATTGTTTTTCATTTACATTTCCACTTTCGTTTTTAACACACGCTCGCACACAAATTACAAACTTCACATGGTCAATGCAAATTTGTCGTAAATTGTTGTAAGTGGCTTAAAATGCCAGCTTACAGCAACAACAACAACAAAAAACAATAACAACAATAAGCTGAGCAAACTTTCACTTAACAAAAACCGAAACAGAAAAAAAAGGCACAAAATCAGCTCCTGCCTTAAGTGGGTCAAAACGCTCGCTCGTAGCAGCAGCATCGAATAATTTTTCAACTTATTGCAAAGTTTGAGAGTTGAGCTGCCAGTTGGGTTCAAATGCCAACGCACGCAAAGCCAATTGGCGCCCAGCAGCAACAACAACAACAACAGCAACAGCAATAATCTTTGGCTGAGATGTGCGCTGATAAAAGATGCACTATGTGAACTTTGAACTCGCACTCTCGGTCAGCAGCAAATATTACAGTTACCCCAGCGAAAATTTTGACAATGAACTTTGACAGCAAACTGCGTAGCAATTGTGGGTGGCGTTTGTGGGTTGTGACAACGTCTCTTGATTAATTTATTTAAATTTCGTTTATTTTTTTGTTGACGCCTCAGTTAGCATTCGTTTGACGCTTTAAAGCGATAGCGTTCGCCTTGTTGACGTTTCTCATTCACATCTCTTATCACAGCTACACACCACATAAACCACATATACACCACACACACACACACATCACCCAGCAAGCACACACACCGCTTGCATGCACTGTTTGTAATTAAGGCCCGCGTGCATGAAGCTTTAAAATCAGGTCACGTGTCTTTTAACTTGAATGATTTTGTTTAGTTGCTGCATTTGCTTTTGAATTTGACTTTTCTGTGTGTTGTTGTTGTTGCCTTAGTTTCTCGCTGCTGCTGCTGTCCCTTATCAGCTTTAGCAAAAATGTTGAAATGTTAAGGGTTAAATTTGCTGACGCAGCATTGTCTGTCTGCCAGTTTTTTTTTTTAAACGGAAAACTGCCGGAAAATGTAGGCTGCATTAGCGCAACGAAATGCCGAGTTAAGCCTTTGGGGCAGGATATTAAAAGAGCTAACATTTAATCTCAAGCTCAAGCCCTCTGCACAATTTACCTGCAAGAATGCATCCAACAAATTATTGGCACACAATTAATAAGAAATAAATAAAACTTTTCAAAATTAATTAAAGACTACATTAAAGGAAGAACATAAACTTTACATACACTGTTTGTCATTATTACCTAAACTATGCTTCATTAAGTTTTACTAAAAACATTTGGTTTTATTTTATGAAAACCCTATATTTACAAAATGTACCAACAGAAATCGATTTGATACATTTTGCTGAACTTCTGTAATTTTAAACGTTTTATCCCTAAGAATGTATCTTATTTAAAATCAGAATTGTCGTCAGATATTAAATTTATAAAAAGAACCTAGTAAAAAAATAAACTATTTTATTGTTTTTTTTTTTAATTAAATCGATTCCTTTTTTGAACAAAAATGAATGCGATGAACCAAGTTTTCAACTACAGATTATCTTGGCTTCACTCACAACTTTAGTTCAATAGAACGAATTCATATTTATTTAAATTGAATTGGAACTTCCAACTGAACCATAGTTCAATATTGTGGAAAACCTGGTTCGCAAACCAGAGATAAAGGCGAGACATTATTTCGAACTGTAAACCGAGCGAAAATTATTTTGAAAAACATAAAAACTCTTTTCCAACACCTTTTTGGTAGGGGAACATAAAAAAACATGAAAATTCAGTGTGAAAATAAAGTATCATACAAACATGTGTATGTGTAAAAATGCATATGTATGTATATATGTATGAGTTTATTTATTTCTCCCACGCTTTGTCAAGACTACAGTTGGACGTCCAAATAGTCACAAAAGGCAATGTGAATCATGAACATGAATAATAACGGTTAATTATGCGCATTTCAGTATGTGCGTATGTTCCTATGTACTTGTGTGCGTGAGGGGATTTTCATAAATAAATTTGCACTTAACAAATGAAGAGAATGTTGCTAAGCGCAACAGGCTAACAACATGTCGAACGATGAAGGTGAACGAGAGTGTGGAACGAATGGGAACAGTACTGGTGTAGATTGCCTGGGAGGCAACAAGGAAGTCATGAAACAAAGCAATGCTCAATAAACAGAGAGGCGCAGACAGAGCAACAGCAGCAGCAGCAGCCAGACAACAGTGGAATTAAAATTTAATTTTAATCGCTGAAATAAACGAAAAGAACAAACAGCAACAACAGCAGCAGGGAGAGAAAGAGTGCGAGAGCAGAAAAAGAGAATGGGGGAAGAGGCAAGCCTATCTCCATTGACTACGCAGACACTCCCCAACACGAGAATACATACATACACACATAACCCATGCATATGTAGATACATACATACATAATGGATAATGGCGTGCAGACAAATAAATTTTCAAGCAGGCCTGCATGTAATACACACCGATGCATTCATATGTATGTATGTATGTACATATGTATATTTAAAGAAAATTTAATGAACACAAAATACAAAACAGCGCAGGCAAGATCTACAAAGGCAAAAACAAAACACACATCCATACACAAAAACATCTGCATATGTACACATAAAATCATGCACACATACATAAGTAAATACATATGCATGCATGCAAGGCTAGAGATTTGTGAAGCAATGGGAGGTGATCGGCAAGCAAGAACAGGCACTGCAGCAACAAGAATAAGAAGGAACAACAACCAGGCAAACAGGTCGGCCGCAGGTAAACATGCAACAGCAACAGTCCAGCCGCAGCAGCAGCAGGAAACGTGAGCAAAAGCGAGACAGCGTCAACGATAAGACTGCGTTTGATAAATATCGATAAATGAGCGGCAGGGCAGGAAGCAAACCTTCAAGAACGCAACTAGTCAAAACAAAAGGCGAACGCATCGCAGGTAAAAGCAACAAAGGAAACTCAGGCTCAACATTGTTGCTGGAGTTCTTTTTGTTTTTGATGCTGTCTCTACGTGGGGGCGCGATGAACGCGAAAGCAACTGTAAAAAATGCAACTGCAATAACCTGCTGAGACCGTAGAACGAAAAGCAACAAAAACAACAATGTGACAAAGTAATGTTAAATATTATTAGAGGCAAAGAGCGAGAGAGGCTGTTAGAGACAAAATAAAAAGAAACACTCTATAAAGATAGAACGTTCAAGTCGTAGAGAGACTGAGTAAGTGAGTGTGTGAAAGAGAGAGCGAGTGCAACGTATGCAGTTATTTATGAAGCGGGCAGTGTTATTTTCGAGTGCCCAAACAGATGAGAACACAGAAATCCGCGTGGAATATCAAAAAAATGCAGACAAAACAGACACGGAGTTTCTGTTGTTTGTTGTTATGACGTCAGAGAGCGCATGCGTTGGGCATTTTAAATTGTTTGTTGTTTTTGTTGCTCTTATTGTTATTGTTGCTGTGCTTTTACATTTAGCTTTTTGCGGAAAACACACAGAGCACATAAATTTATGCGACGCCGCTTGTCAACACTGTTGGCTGTGTTGGATGTGTTTTGGGGGTGGCTGCAGATGAGGGGTGTGTTTTTTTTCAACATTGGGGGTTGTTGTTGGTGGAGCTCACATGAGGCAAAGGGAAACATGGCTAAAAGTCATTTCGAACAAAGCGAAATGGAGACTGCGACGTAGTTTAAAAAATCCTCCCGCCCCAACCCCTAGTAAGCAATTAACAATAACAAATTGCGTTATAATTCGTGCTAAGAGGCGCATGTTTATCAGTAAGCGGTAAGGTTCAATAGACCCTGCTCCAAATAATTCTAAAAATACCCGTCAAATCAAATGTGTCTACGCTGGATATGCACATGCACAGTGATGGAAATAATAATAGAAACGACATGTTTTTTTTTTTGGATAAAGTCCATATTTTGTACCCTGGAATTAATTTGATTTCACAGGTTGAAATTGTTCTTTAATTATTATTAGACTATGTTCAAAAATAATCAGAAAATTTTAGTTTTCTAAAATGTTGTATATCGAATTTTCACACTAATATTAATGTATTTTGAAATGTTAGTGTTTGTCGTTTCTATCATTTTTGCCAGCACAGTGTATATGCGCAGTGGTGGGCGCTAATTTCTTGGCAATTGCAAATGGGTTAATGAACCTCAGTTTACGATAAGGGAATGCAGCACATAGCATTAAAGCGTTTTAACAAATACATAAGTACATACATACACACAAATGTATGTGTGTGTATGTGTGTTTCAACTTACCGTTTGACCATTTTGTTGGTTACCCCAGAGTTGTTTTCCTGCTGCGATCCAATATCAACGGATTTATGATAATCCAGTTTTGAGGTGAAGATTTTGATGCGACGGAAATCAATTTTGGCGCTGTCTTCTTAAACCTTTCAATTTAAAAAAATTTTCAAAAATGATTTGTATTCTTTTTTATTTATTTGCATTTATCTAAATGCGTTTCGAAATATTTGTTGTTGATTTATTTTTAGAAAAACTCCCCTGCGCGAGTCCAATTGGAACGTATAAGAATACGAAACGCAAAAAAAAAGCAAAACAAAACGCAAAACGAAAACAAGCGAATGTCATAAAATTTGTTTTGTTATAAATAAAGGAAATATAAACAAAAAGGAAAAGTAAAGAGAACCTAATCTTACAATGCTACGCAGTACACACATATATGCATATATAAATATGATATGAAAATGTTTATATCTATTAGCTGTTTATTTTGCGTGCATGCAATCAACAACAGCCGCAACGCCGCTTGCGCTTTGTGCTTTGCTTTCCGTTTTCGGCATTCTCTATGTTTGTTTGTTTGTATGTGGGTATTTTTTTCTGCAACACTTCAAGGGCTTTGCAGCAGAAACAACAACAGTAACATGGCCACTTTATTGATTCACTGTTATTACCACTTGCATTAAACGAAAATCAACACAAAAAATTAACACGCGCAGTTGAAGATGAATGCACTTTTTTTTTATATGTGTATTACGCGTTTGCCTTTACCGTCTCTTTGCGCTCAGTCAGCCCAACAACAACTAATAATTCAACACACAAACATAACACCTACGCTGCACACATACACTTATGCAGATACGTACGTACACCTACAAGGCACAGCAAGTGGATTTGATTTTTATGATCACATACTGTATTTTTACCTTTTTTTTAAATAATTTTGTTTAGCAATTTTGGATTGCAAGCCAGCTAAGTATATTCATAGGTTTTTACACTTTCTTCACTTCACTTCTTCGCAGTTAAACTTTTGGTGCATTTCGCGAGTTTGATTTCGAGGTGCATTCGCCTGTTGTATTACCACGCACAAATTCTGTGTGAATAACAACAATTAAAAATTGCAATTCTCAAATGCTAAATTAAAAACTTTTTGCCCGTTTCAAAAATCGAAAATTTGTTATCAAAGCGGTCTCCGTGCGTACACGACGCGCTGTTGTTGCGTTTTGTACACTGAAACTAGAGATGTTGACTTAATATCGACAAATCGATATTTGAAAACAGTATATGCGATATTTCAATAGCAATTATTTCGATACTTCTGTTAGCATTTTATTGGATTTATTAAAATAGTTTATCTAAAGGCTCTCAGCATCAAACATAATAATTTTTATTTCACGTTGATACAAAAAAATGAATTGTATTTCTATACACGCTTTTACGTATTTAATGAATTAAACTACTTTTATCGTTGTTTAATCAGTATTAACTCGCCAAATTACTCAAATGGTAACTTAACTTGATTTACTCAATGTCTTCTGTTAAGTCTCGATAGTCGTTGTCTTATAAAAAAAAATCGATTACACAGTACAAAGTATAGCGGTTAAATAAAAATTTGACTTCCTTAGCACTCAATTAAAAAATATTTGTAAGCAATTTTCTTACTGTTAAAACGACTGCAATTTCTTTTTATATACCAAAAGCTGACTAAAATATAGGGAAAATGTTAACCATTTCATTTGGCTGAAAACTGTATAAAAATGTTTATCTCAGATGTAAAAAGTTTTGCACACTACAAATATTATTAGGTCCAGCCTTATCCTAAATACCCGGTACTGTGTAAAGAAATAAAAAAAAACAAGCAGATCAGATTAATTAACAGTTTACTTCTCCAGATAACTCAATCTTAAAAATTATAAACTTAGAAAGTAGAATGCGTTGAAATATGCGTTGGTTTTTGTTGTGTCTTAGAAGTTAGTTGAAGTCCCCGCTTTTGCCATCGCAGGCCACAATCTTAACCTTGTCGACCTTAACGAACTCGTGCACCTCTCGGAACTCCACATCGTTGAGCATCAGGGTCCAGACATTGTCGCAAAAGCGATAGGTGTTCAGTTTGCCAGCCTTGAATGTAACCCGCGCCTTAACCCGTTGGTTCAGGGCGTTGTTAATGCTCTTGTCGAATTGCAGCAGAACTTTGAAAGCCAATGCGGGCGTTATCTGACCATACTGTGAATATTAGAGTTAAAATTGAGTTAACATCAAAATTTTTTGTTTGAAGAGAAACCGAAAAGATAATAACTTTAACTTATACAGTTAGCTATGCATAAAACGCAACTATTCTGTGCTATAAGTTAGTATTGGTCTGTTCATCGAACGATGCGCTTGCAATGAGCAAACATTTTAATTTCACAAAGGGTTCGGCTGTCTGCGATGCAGCTGCAGCGTTGGCCTGTTGAAACTCTTCAAGTTTAGCTCACCTGAATTAGTTCGTCGAGGCTTTCCTGTAGTGTGTTTCCTAGAGTAGTATTACGATATAATTGATAAGACATAATTACGTCGCTAAATTACTAAAATGTAAAATGTAAAAATGTTATTTCCTTGAGCAGCCGAAGATAATTTAGAGATGTCAGTAAATGTCGATATTGAAGTATTGTATCGATAGTTCACATGCTTACGATATATGTATATTACAATAAAAAAAATGCGATACATTGATATTTGATGCGATAGCTAAAAAGTTCTTGAACAGCCAAATATAATATAGTGATGTCCTTAAATATCGGTATTGCAGTACGATACGATACGATATTTAATATAATCTGATGCGATATATCTCTAATGCGATACACAGATAATAAAATAGGATAGGTTATGATTAACATATTTGCGATATATATTACAAAATGTATAAAAAAAAATTACGTCTGTACAAATGACACTGAGCGTATTCGATTTCGAATTTCTCTTTTGATGCATTTTAATAATAATTACTAAAATTATCTTGTAATTGTGATAGGGCTGCAACAATAAATTTAAGCTGTTCAGTTTTATATCATTCGACTTATAGGCGGTAGCATGTGTATGGTGAAAAGCTGTCTGCTATGACATGAGCACAAAATGGGCGGCGCTTGTCCTGTTTGCCACCCTTAACGGAAACTTGAAAACGGAAGCTGCCTCGGGGTTGGAAAGTGGCTGCGGCCAATCAGGGCACCGCCGCACTTGCGGCACTCAGGTGTGCCGCCAATATTTTTTTATTAACCACAATTTGAAGCACCTTTCGGTTGATTTTGAATGGCACGCAGGATGAGCGCTGCCGCTTGACCAAGCCAAATGATAACTGGACAGCCTGAGCAGCGGAAGTGTCGTTAGTTTCAGTCACTCGTCGATTGCACAAGTGATAAGTGCTCGGTCAAATAACGGTCCCAAGATGCTGCAGCAAAGCCCATCGTCACCCCTCCAAGTGGAAGGTGTGATCAAATCCTCGAATTCTACGCCGACACCCACACACACAGTAATCGCCACGCCGCAGCGTCCGTCGTCGCCGCGTCAATTCTTTGAGCGTCTCTACGGTCATCTGGAGACCCGGACGCACAACAGCGAGAACGGAGACATCGATGTGGGCACCCACGTGGAGACGCCCTACCAGAGCGACGGCGGCAGCGCATCCTCGCCGGATATATCGATCAGCGATGAGCGCCTCACATTGCTCAGTTTTCCGCCGTATGAGCTGCACGCACCTCCGCCGGAGTTCAGCGCGTATCGAGCTATTTCGCACACAACTTCACCGTCGGCCCTGCAATTTCCTGCCTTTTCGACTGATCCGCAAATCAGCGCCGGATTCTCAGCATTTTGTGAGTAAATAATAAGTGGGTAGCCATAAAGAAACGAGAGATCTATTTATATTACTTCTGAATGAATAAGGATAACAAAAAAGTCGGGTGTATCCAAGTGTATAGAACAGCTTAAAACTGTTAAAATTTGTCTTACTTATTATTGTTATTTTAGAAAAAATAAGGGCTTCATTTTTGACGGAGACCATCCGAATATTGTTTGTTAAATTTGGTGATTTTAGGTTTGAAATTGTGGAAGATATATAGCTGTTATCGGGGGAATTCAAGAAATTTGTTGCGGATGATGTCGTCAGTAAACTGTCTACATAATATGATTTTATTTTATACAAAAATTATGTATTTATTTACTTTAAACATATACAATAATTTTGGTGTCTACGAGAAATACTCAAAAACCCTGATGCAGATGCTGAACAGGAATATATGGGATCGGAGATTCCTACTTCTGCGTTTTAAGCAAATTTGCCTCTCAACCATAATATTTCTCTCTAGTCAGTTTAATAGAGAAATAGTAGTTCCCTAAAACATATCAATATATTCTCATATCAGATAATCAGAATTTCCCCAGAGATTAAAAATTTGTTATACACTCTGGCTATTAGTTAGAAACTCGTTGATCCAGAAATCCTACAAGACATAAAATCGATGACGTCTTGCTGACATCGCCATAAGCTCTTAATGACACTCCGCATGACATGTCTGCAGCGGTTTCTTGGGCGATTTCCTTGAAGACTTTTAAAATAAGCACAAATCAAAAAAGTAAAGTTTGGCATAAATTTTTTACTATTGCAAATTTATAACATTACAACTAGCTCTATCAACTAACAACTTAATTATTTATTATTCTTGAATTTAGTGTTTAGTAAAGTCAGCTTAAGTTTTAAAATTAGCTTTTAAAAGAAAGCCGCTTGTCCAGGAAGCTTTCAGTCTAAACATCTTTGAAGGCATGTCTCTAAAGCAATCTATGATTGTTCTTTTGAAAATTATTTCTTATGTATTTGAACATTAATTAAGGCTAACTAAAAATTTTTGTTGTGCATTTAAGCCTAAGTGGGTTTCTTCTTTGTCTCCTCTGTGCTGGTCTTTTCCGATAGTTTTAAGTTGCTCAGCTCCACCAAGAGAAACATTTTCAGATTGGGATCTTTGATCTTGGCCAGGACAATATCGCGTGCACGCTCATCGTTGTCGCCCAGTATTTTGGCCACGGTCCGTGCATATTCCACCCAGACGCAGTTGGGACAGCCGGACATGCAGCAGGTGGTGGGCTCGGGGGGTAACTGCCGGTTAAATAAGCGTTATTCGTGCTAGATTTTGGGTGAGGTCTACCTCTATATCCGCGAGGTCGTCTTCACTGGCCAGACATCGGGCTTGAAGCGCTGCAACTAGCTGAGTTCGGGCGCGCCCAAGCAAGCAGCGCCGGCAGCTGAAGCCCAGGGAAACAGGCATCGAGATTAGATCTGCAATATGGAATATCACAATTATAATGCCGAGGCAGCTTACGGATTTTCGCACGCTGCCAGGTGCATGCAGGTGCAAAAATAAAAGCAACAACAAAGAAAGTTAGTTCCGCAGGAACTGCAAAAAAATCGCTGTACAATAAATACAAATAGCCAGGCTATTAAATATCCTCACACTTGTCGGTAAATCATTAAACAAAAAAATATGCAAAAACATAGCAAAAGCAGAGCAAACAACACACAAAAAAAAAGCGAAAGAAAGGAGTCGGAGAGAGGCCGTTAAGAAGTAAAAAAAGAAACGAAGAAAAAATTAAGAAAATATTAAAACGCATTCAGCTGGAAAAATTCCCATTTACTTGCGGTTATCCCGCTTAAAGGTCGCTGTAAAAGCGATGCGAAGGATACGAAAGTTATGTTGAAATAAAAAAAAACGAAGAGTGGTATATTACAAGCCACAGCAATTTTAAAGCTACCCCAATAAGCAGATCACTTTAGAAGTTAGCTTGAACAAAAAATCAAAATAGTAAAAAAGTTGTAGTTGGGTGTTACCGGCAGCAAAATACTCGTTTACAGTATAATAACAACTTAATCATGTAGATCCGAGGAGTTTAAATGTCAACATTTTCACCAAATTTCATGTTTTATGTCAAAAAACAGTATCAGAATATGTTTATCAGCTATTAAAAATTAAATTAAACCGATTAAAAATAAAAATTCCCAATTCTAAATTATAAAAAAAAAATTTTTCGAAAATTTGTTACCAAAAAATTAGACAAACAATATTTTTTAATATTGCATATATTTTATATCGATTTCAATCGGTTCAGATTTGACAAAGTTATGGGAGTTTATAGCCTTTATATTTTTATATATAGTTATAGTTTTATACATAGGTCACAATTTGTGTCAATTTGTACCTTTTAACACGGATTATCACGAGTATATATTGAAAATTTCACGTCAAACAGACGGACATTGCACACACCCTATATACTCTTTTCACTTTGTTAGCGAGTGTTAAAACTTTCACGCATTGGTAAAAAAAATTAACATTGTAATTGAGCTTAACAGGAAACCTAAAAAACACACAACAGACACTTGCGCCAGCTCAAAGGACACTTGTCGTATTGAATTTCACACGTGATTTAAAAAAAAAAAAAAAATTTGTATGCATATAAGCCAAGCTTATGGCTATTGTGAGTTAGTCAGACAAAGGGTAATCAGCCGCAAACTAGAGATTAGCCCACCCACAAGAGTTGCCCACAAATGGGAAACTTTACAGCTTCGCAATTGGTAAAGGAAAAAGAGAGAGAGAGAGAGAGAGAGAGAGAGTGAAAGAGAGAGGGAGAGCAATTAGGCAGTAATCAGTGTACTGGGACAGACAATGAAAATAGAGTACGCGCCATGCCTGAAGAATAATGTGCGCTTGGCTGGCGCTTGCCTCAGTAAAAATGCAAAAACAAATATCAATTGGGTGTGGGGCACACCGATGCATGCACATACCCTACCTTGCAAATAAACTAAAATTTGTTTGAATTTTTGAGTACTACATTTACAATTTCTGAAACACTTTTAAAATTAAATAAATTTAAATTTTAAACATATTATAATTTTTAAATTTGAAATATATTTGAATTTTATATATGTTTAAAATTTATTAGCACAATTAAATACAATTTTTAGTGTTATTTCTGAAAAGCCACAATATCCGAGTCTTAAAATTTAAAAAAAAACTAATTTTTTGCTTTTTAATTCATAACAAAATATATACTATGAATGTGAATCTGAATGGCGAACTTTAATTGTAATATTGGGTAAGGTTTATTAATTAAAATTAAAAAAATATTAATGAATATTTTCTAATAAAATTGATTAGAAATTTAGTTATTCATTTTTTATACATTTAAAAAACTTGCATATAAAGCTAGTATTTTTTTAACGAAATTTCTTGTAAATTTGTAAAAAAACGTCTTAGGAATATTTACATTTAGAAATAATGGCATATTTTATTTGAAATCAGTAAATCAAATTTATGCGTTACAAACAGCATACCCACACTGATAATACCCTGCACGTTAGTGTATAATTATGACTGTAAAAAATAACAATGAGTGAATGGGAGACAGCTGTTGTCATTGTTGAAAGTTTCCCGGCTCAGATTGGACAAAGTACGAGCTGCGTGGATGGAGTTGGATGCGCAGGATGCGGGGAGGCGGGCCTGTTGGTAATTGGCCAGTCTATGGGAACACGTGTAAAATGCAGTTTAATGTGCGCCGTAAACGCAACATCGGCAACATCGCTGGGCAGCAGTAGAAAGAGGGCGGCATGGTTAATTATTTGTTTAACTTGTTCACACGCAAGGACATTTAGCAGGACGCTTATATATGTATACAAATATATTTGAACTGGGCAATTTGATGGCTTGTTAATGTGAGATTAATTTCGGTCTAGCATCTTCGTTGTGTGCGTGCATGCCACGCGAGGGTATTTATTATTGGGCTATTGTTGTCGATTATGATGTACCCTCTAACCACTTGATTATCCGCTCCCATCGGCAGTGGCCCGACGACGCCGCAAGGAGGGACGCCAGCGACGGCAGCGCACCACGTTCAGCACGGAGCAAACGCTGCGGCTGGAGGTCGAGTTCCATCGCAACGAGTACATATCGAGGAGTCGACGCTTCGAGCTGGCGGAGACGCTGCGCCTGACGGAGACCCAAATCAAGATATGGTTTCAGAATCGGCGCGCTAAGGACAAGCGCATTGAGAAGGCGCAAATTGATCAGCACTACAGGTAAGAAACGTGCTGCAATAAAAACAAGCAATAAAGTGACGGTCGGGTGTACCCGACTGCGCAATACTCGTTCGAACAGTCGAAAGCGGTCTTGTCATTGTGAAAGAAAAAAAAAGATGTATATAATATAATATAATAATTTGGCAACTTTAGCTCTAAACTTGTAGGAAGTATGGAATTTTGCGGCTTTACAGAGATTTTAAAAAACGTATTTAGTGCGATCTTTAGAGGAAATCATCCGTAATTTGTATATAAAAATAGCAAGCTTTAAAATTAATAGATATATTTTGAATTAAATTTAAAAGGGGCTTCAGTAATTCATCCACAAAATTTTTTTGTAAGTAGTCTTAAACAGAGCGGGATATTTAGGCGAACCCAATATGCCATTTTCTTATCTTGAACTAGTGAAAAGAGTCCAGCTATGGGGCAGAATTTGCAACGGAAGTAATTCAAAGAAATGTCACAAGTTTAATTGATGTACTCACATAAAATTAACACGAAATTAATTTTACGACATTTACGCGCACACAGGCCCAATTAGACAACGGCCGGAGTCAGGGTCTATCCTGGGACTGGGTCTGGGTCTGGGTGGTGCGTCCAAAGTTGGTCATTTGATGTAATGCACGATACAATCAATTTGCAGGAACTTTGTCGTGGCCAATGGTTTTATGAGCAGCATTATGGGCCAAACGAGTTACGCGACAGCCGCGCCGGCCACTGGCCTGGGTGTGGGCTACTATGGAGCGGCGGGCGCAGTGCAGCCCCTGTTGCCAGCGGCGCTGCCAAAGGATGGTGCAGCGCACCGGCCGCAGCTCATAAATAATACACGTCGTCCGGCTGTTAATTATGCTGACACTGAGCACCATCGCCCCCACCACCACCAGAGCCACCAGCTCGAAGTGCATCCCGACCAGCAGCAGCAGCAGCAGCAGCAGCAGCAGCAACAACATCAGCAGCAGCAGCAGCAGCAGCGACGCAACCGTTTTGTGCCTCCGCCAACGCTTATCAATTCTTGCTAGCGTTAACGCTTTTGGCAACTTTATGGGAGCTTTAATTTAATTTGCACTTAAGCTAATCTATTTCATTTAAATTCATATTTCAGCATATTTGAAATGGCATACAATAAACTAAGCTTAACATAAACATTGTTAAATTTTTTGTTCTTTTCGTGGTTTGACTCGTTAGAATTCTCAACGAGTTCAAGTTTTTAACATTTGACAGCTTGCTGAAAAAAAGCTAAGCAAACAATCAATAAACAAATGTTGCACTATTGTACACATGTACACATGCGAAAAGTGGAATTTTGTATGGAAAACTGCGACAATTTGATTTCTCACTCAACTTAGACTACCCAAAAGACAGCTTGCTACATGTGAAATGAAAATGTTTGATAAAACCACTTCCATGCATTGGATTCATTGTTTTGGCTAGTTTCGCACAATCTAGCTTTTTAAAGGTCAAAACTAACAGCACTGGCTATTATGGACGCTTTGTGGCAACAGCTTCTTTGGCGGGCTTGTGCTCTGCCCAAAACAAATGACCACTTACCTTAGTTAACTGCATTTGTTATTGTAGCAGTTGAAATACCTGCTTTTTTATAAAACCCAAACTGGCGTTTTGCTAAAATATTTTTGCACAATTTGACTAAACGTAACACTAACAACTAAATCAAACGAGGGCTACACCAAATTTTGGTGTAAATAAAGTATCGAAATCAGGAATTTATCGATAGTGCCGTATAGCGATACACATTGCACATCCCTAACTTTTTCTACCCGTGCGTGTCTACTAATAAGCAGCAATTTCATATAATTTCAATTTTTATTGTGAATTCAATTAAACCTGCGCCAAATATGGCGAGCACACCGCAAGCAATCAAGCTAGAAGATTCCACAGACGCAGCTGCGCCCGAAATATTTGAAATCAAAGACGAAGATGTAAGTATTTATAGAAATGCGGCACGCTGTGGTACATAAAAAACCTTTGCTGTTTTCGGCATATCAACACACACACACACACACACACAAAAATGCAATATAATGATTAATTGGGTCTTTAGGATATTTGCGAGTTGGAGCACTTGCGCAAGCTGTTTATTGGCGGCCTGGCACCCTACACGACAGAGGAAGGGCTCAAGGTGTTCTATTCACAGTGGGGCAAAGTGGTCGATGTTGTTGTGATGCGGGATGCCGCCACTAAACGTTCACGTGGCTTTGGCTTTATTACCTATACAAAGTCCGCCATGGTAGATACGGCGCAAGAGAACCGTCCGCATATCATCGACGGCAAGTATGTATTAATCTGATAGTCGCATAATTTTAGCTAAAGAGCCGTTTAACTATAACTGCAAACTCAATTTCTCATATTTCATTGCATTTAGGACCGTGGAGGCAAAACGTGCTTTGCCGCGTCCGGAACGTGAGACGCGTGAAACAAACATTTCGGTAAAAAAGCTTTTTGTCGGCGGCCTAAAGGACAATCACGACGAGGATTGTCTTCGCGAGTATTTCTTGCAATTTGGCAACGTGGTTTCCGTGAAATTACTGACCGACAAGACAACCGGCAAGCGCAGAGGCTTCGCTTTTATTGAGTTTGATGACTACGATGCGGTAGACAAGGCCATACGTAAGACGTATTGATTTAATGTACAGCAAACATTACTGATCGATTTCACCCACAGTTCAAAGGCAGCACTCGATTAAATACGTGCTCGTCGACGTCAAGAAGTCCATTTACAATTTGGAAAAGAAAGATAGAATGGCTCAGGGTGCTACAGCCAACGGCAAGCTATCGCAGCAGCAGCAGCAACCGCCGCCAAAGATCAACATGCCGCAGGCCGGCTACCGTCCACCAGTGCCTCCGCAACAGCAAATGCCGCCGTATCAGCATCAGCCGCCGCCGCCGCCCATGACGGCTCCACCACCAAACTATAACTATTGGGGCCCACCGCCGCCAATGCAGCCGTATTATCAGCAGCCACCGCCGCCGCAAATGAATGCGTGGAACGGCTATCCACCCGCTCAGAATGGCTATAATCCACCACCGCCACCACCACCACCGGGCGCTCAGCAATGGCATGCCAGTCAATGGGGAGGTCCGCCAGCCGTACAGCCGCCCGCATCTGGGGTGCCGCCAGCGGGCCATTATCGCAGCGGACCACCGCCACCGGCGGTTGGTAATTGGAATATGCCGCCAACTGCGGCTCCACCAGTACCCGGCTCCATGCCGGTCGCCCAGGGTCCACCGCCCCATCAGCCGCCACCGCCGCAACAGCAACCGCCACCGCCAAACTTTGGCAGCGGCTATCAACAAAACTATGGCGGCGGCCCAACTAAACACAACAATATGAATGGAAACCGCATGAATCCCTATGCGGCTGCACCACCCAGCAGCTATCGTAAGTAATGCGATTTACTGCAATTCCTGTGCTCAACGCGTCACCTTTTCCCCTCCATAGACAATTCCCAGCCATCTGCGCCCGGCTATGCGCCCTACAATGCCTCAGCACCGCCGCCTAGTGGCAGTGGTCCCACCTCGGGTCCGGTGCCCAAAAATGTTTCCAACGGATCTGTGGCCACCGGAGCCAGCGCTAACAGCAAATATCGCCGTTAATTTTTGGTAAGTAAAGCGGTCATTGTTGTGGTACGTTTCTGCCTATTACATTTAAAGTAAATTTTTAAGGTACCAAATATTGACACCCCCATTAAATTTATCTTTAAACGTATGTCAAAGTGTACTAATCCTTATAATTCTCTTTAATATAGATGCCTTTTTGTGTGTGCCTTAAATAAGTGCAGCACAAAAGCTCGTATACAAGATAAAAGATATAAATACTGATAAATAGGCTTGTTATAAGCTAGGACACACTCGCTTAGTAACTTAAAAACAGGATACATATTAACCACGTTGACTCTCTATCTATATAAATATCTAACTGAGCGTACGACAACAACTAACTACGGTTTTGAAGTCTCTAACCTAAGCTCTTATGTTATTTATTTAATGATTGATATCGATTTATGTATGTTTTTCTATTTTAAGTGATACTTTGCTTATAATAAGACAAATATTTAAATATTTATTTTAAGATCTTGTTGGATACAACTGTCAGTTGTAGACAGAGGCGTTTAACTTCTCTTTAGTGTTAACTTGCCATGCTACATTTTTTACAAAAAAAAAAAAGAAGAAGAAAAAACTGAAACATATATTTGTGTTTTTTTTAATATACAATTTGTAAACCCATATAGAAGTTAACCAAATAGCGCTCTCTCACTCTCTATATAAATACATATACAAATTAAAATAATTTATGCCTAAAATGTAATTCAGTCTATAAATATACAGAAATCAAAAGTAAGCGGACCGTGCGTAGCTCATTAATCAAGAAAATCGTAGACGTGTATTTTTGTAATTGAATTAAGCAATATTAAAACCGTTAGCAGCTGAAACAATCGTTTCGCCGTCTTAGACAGAGCTTATGGAGCATGTTCGCATAGCTCTCGCATATTACTTTAGTTTTTAGACGCCTTAATACTCGAATATCCAAGAATAAATAAACCTTGGCGAGCAAAATACCAAAAAAAAAATAATAATTATAATAGTAAAAACAAAAAAAAAAGATACGTCCAGTCCAGAAATATATAACGTACAATCAAATCGGCAAGCTGTTGAGCAACGCACGGTTGCCTAAATAAAATACAATGCTTATAAGAAAAGTTATATTATATATAGCATACTATAGCTTTATGCATAGTTCTAAACGAGTTGAGATCAAAATAATTGTCAATTTTTATAAACAGCAATGTATATAAATAGATACGTATATGACTGTCTGATATACACTCTATTTAAATCTATATTAAGTTGTAAACGGTTTCCTCACACTAAAACCTATTTCGAGCGTTCTGATCTAGCACATTTAGATACATTTATGTATGTGTAGAGCCAACCCATTATGCTTTTTAGAACCACAATACCAGCAATTGAACGAAAAAACAAAAGAATTTAAAACGTAAGGAGCCTATTTATTATTGTGTGACAAATATGAATTTAAATGCAAAATTAAAAAAGTTTAACTATTGGATTTATGTGTTAAGAAAAATCAACCACGACATAAACTATAAGTTTAGCATAACTTTAGAACTGTAGAGTTTCCTACTATATATAAATATGTATTGATATGCCTAAGTTTTGTAGCGCACGCCAAAGGCTTTGATTTGATTTACGCAAGTTTTCTAAATTTAATATATATACGATATATGTATTTAATTATGGATTATTTTCAAGGAGAGTGTAGTCCCCAATTTGCCAGTTTAATTTTAGCTCTACAACCTACATAACGTTTATCTCCTAACTATTGAATACATAATATAAATTTATTAAAACCCAGTATGGATATATATATAAATATATATATATTTATTTTTAAATAAATAAATTCTTAAAACCCACACTATGTATCTAAATATTTATTTGAGATGCGCATTAGCTGAAATTTTAAGTAAGTCTCGTTTAACAACGGTACCAAACTAAGTACTTCAAAACAAAACCTTAACCAACTACCACTTAAATTAAAATTTAAAAATGTAGTTAAACATTTATGCTTATGAACTTCTAGTTACAAGTGCAAGCAATTATTCTCAATAGCTTTATCTATATATATTTATATATATGCTTTTACTATATGTGTAAAGACTTTGGCGGTTCTTTCAGAACTCGCGCCAAACGTTAAGGTAAGTTAGTGGGCACAGTTCTTTATACACAAAACTTCAACTTTTTATATATATTATTAATAGGAGTGCATAAGTATTTATATGTATTTCGCAAACAAACACTTTAAAGCAGCATTTCTAAAAGAATCACATCACTATTTCTTTTCCAAAATAAAATAATATGAAAAACTTGAGCCCTGCTGGATGAGAAGCCAGATATCCGAATATCAGCGCTAGCATCAAAGGTAAGTTACCCACGATGTATTAGCTTTTCTTTCTGTATAGCTTATGTTTCCCTTTTGAATAAAAATTAAATCGTTTTCCAAGTATAAAAAATATCTGTGTTGTTATTGCACCGAACATGTTCGACGCCAACATGTTGGCTGCCCCAATGCCATGTTGTGTGCGGCCTGTGCTCCAGTTTTAGCGATATGTGTGTGGCCTGTTCACGACGATCTATAATCGCTGGTTAGAGCAGCGCCTGGTCAACAGTTGAACGTCTGCCGCCGTCGCGATCGGACACTCAAAAATTAATCGTACAGGAGTAAAAAGTAAAATTGTAAGTATTTGGAAACAGTTGTGAAACAATTGTGGATTACTCGTAACTGTTTCGCTTTTCGTTTGATCCAAAGTTTTGTAATACGAGATATATACACTATACTAGCTTTTTTGCGTGCTCAGCTTTAAATATTGTATTTCGATATTCAAGTTCAATAATCAAAGTTAATTGAACTCAATTCAATGAATAAATTCTTTAAATTTTGCACAACCAACCACAAGTTATAGTTTCATATATCAAAGGCGAGCAAGGTTAAATTCTGGATGAATAAGTGACTTCAGTAAAATGCACTTCCGCAAATTCATTTAAATTGCTACACTTAAAAAAAAGTACGGCTGCATTTTCATTGATTTAATAAATTCTTTGAAAGTAATTAAAACTTTAAATAAACATAAATCTTAAAGATTAAGATTTTCCCTTTAACGAGCTGTGCCATAATTGACAAGTGTTTTCGCTCAGTGTAGCTCATGATTGCTATGAAAATTCTGGTTGATTAAGCCTCCACACAGCAGCATAACAATATCTGCGGCTAAATGCGTTGCATCACGTCATCCTTTGTCGGTTTTTTCAGCATTCGTTATAATTAAACTGCAGCAACAACAAATATCACCCACGAAAAGAACACATAAACACATGCAGCATCACTGAGAATTATTCCTGGAAATTGTTGCATTTTACATATGCATTTGTAGATATTTTCTGTAGATATGAAATGCAAGTGCTTAATACAGTGGCTCACAGCTTATTTCGTACAGTTGTAAAATCAATTAAAAGTTCAATTGCTAAAGTATTCAAGTTATCAAACAAAATTTGTGTACTTTATAATAAAAACGAACTTTTTTAAAATTAATATTAAATACATAAAATGATGCAAATTTAATGAAATATTGCAAAAATAATGAACTTAATGCACAATACATCAAAAATCAATAAGTTAAAACTAAAAGAACTGCCAAGGTCGCTTATAGTCAGTAAAACTGCTTTAAAAAATAAATGGATTAAATTTTTAAATAGTTTATGCCTATAAAATTTGTCTTTTACACCTGTACGAAATATTATGTGTGCCACTGTGCGTATGTTCATCTGGCAATTGATGCGCCACATTCAAAGAAACATTTGCTCTGGCTGCTGAACAAAACGACGATTAAACAAATCTCGAGTCCCAAAACGGAAGCCCAGGCTACAGATAAGCGCACAGGCCAGGCTTGTGCGATAAGTCCGCGTTTGTCATTGTGCAACTTCTTACATATATGGCTGCTATGAATGTGGAATACATACACAGAACAACAAGTACATAGGCTGATTAAAATGGGGGCCACATGACAAAAAATATTAGCCCATAGTCTTAGCGTTAACCCAGCATTAGGGTCAAGCTTTAATCAGAAATATATATGTATGTATATGCCAACATATAGTAGTATATAGAATTGATTTCAGCAATGCGGATTTTATGCCAAAGCAACAAAAAAAACACAATTTCCAATTGCTTTGAACTGGAAAACATGTGTTCAACATGCCGACGAAATTTTATTTATTTTTACTGTGGATTGCGATTTGTGCCCAATATTCAACAAAATATTTAGAAGAGTTGCTTGAAAATTAATAAAGAGCTGTGGAGCACAATTTGTATGATTATATTGGAAGCTTTAATGAAAACCTTGTCACAATTTATTCCTTTTATTTTTTTACCAAAATATTTTTGATAGGTATTTAAAGAGTTTTTTGATTCCCAATATTGCAGATTGGATTAGAATCTTTACCAACCAACTAGTATGTATATAGAAATATCGTTTTTAACTAAAAAAAATAAAAACCCATTTAGCAGGAAACACATTCCTTTAAAGATTTATATGAAAGTCGAAATATTCTTTGCAGAATATTTTATTTTATTATTCTTTTTTGTTTAAGGTGTAGGCCATATTTATAAACTATTAACCATCAAGTAGGATTCAAACCCGAACACTCATTGTTTAGTTATCTAAATGCCTTCAGCTATTAAAAGCGTTTCCATTATATACATTTATATACACTAGATGAGATTCGAACCCGAAATCAAGTTTTCAAATTTGTACAATATAAAATGTAGTTAAAAGGTTGCCTGATTAGAAACCCATATATGAAACTGGTACCAAATTATTATCAACAAAAACTTATTTTTTATTTATCAAAAGTTAACTCTGTTTTATGTTTGTTTAACTTTGTTTTTTAACTTTGTTTGTTAACTTTGTCTAGCATATATTATGGACAACTGGATCAAAAGTTGTTGCATTAAAATAACGCTATATAGTAATAATAAAATGTCTTATTATTATTGGTTTACTTTGAAAGCAACTAAATTTATTGATCGAAAATTTGAAAATTGTATGGGCAGAATTTCAGTGTGTATCTCATTAGTTGGTCCACCCTACATGATTTTATGCAGTTCTCCCTTTGCGATTCTCTCACTGCCAACAATAAACGTGCTTTGTTTCCACTGAACTCTGCATCTTCCTGGTAAATGACCTCTATTCAAATCGTTTACACGTTGAATTTACATGCACATAAATGCGGCCTTTCAATTCTCTTGACGAGACGACGTTGTGTGAGCCACCCTAAAAAGGGTGTTGTTCACAGTTAGCGCACATACCGTTACAACAGTACAGTCTCAGTGTCTTGTAGAAATTATGAAGTTGCAATGGAGACTGAAATTAAGACCGTTAAACCTCCCGCATTTAATTGAGATTGTCAAAATACCTACATGCAAATACCTCGTTCACGAAGTGAAAGGAGTATATTAGGCCGTCTTGCTGTCCGTCCGTTTAAGCCATGAAACTTATCCACGTCAGATAGGGATCTCAGTTTTGAAACTAGATGCATAAAATATATATTCTGGTGAATTACTTATCTTGAAGGAGGATAAGTCGGTCATATACCTCACAATTACAGAACATTCTATCTAAAATGTTGGCAGATAGTTTTTGGATGTCTTTACCTAACGAGAACAATTTCCGGCCACACCCACTTATGCCTCAAAAAACTACAAATATAAGTAAGTTTCAAAAACAATAATTATTAAGACCGTTTTTGGCCAGTTTTAAGATGTTATACTCTAAACGAGTATTGCGCTGTCGGTGACACCCGATTGCAACGCTTTTGCTTGTTACTAGATTTGCAGACTGGGTGGGAGAAATGCATCCCCAAAGCATTACCAACTGCTTACCAAAATCTGTGGGTCTTGTGGGTCCTTCATTTTCACTTTGCGTTTAAATACGTTCTTGGGCCCTTTCAGTTTGGAGGAGAACTCTTGAAGATGCGTTCCGCTTGGCTGCTGCTCTGTTTGGGGCTGCTGGCGCTGTCGCAAGTGCGCGCCGAGGAGAGTGTGGATGAAGCGGCCGCTGATTTCGACCTGGATGACATAGCCGATTTCGATGAGGAGGACGAGAACTTTTTGCTGCTGCTGGAGGAGAAGGCCAAGGTGCGTATTGTTTGATCCTTCGATTGAGCAACCTGCCAGCAATGTTTTACCGCAGAATAAGGATGTGGACCGCGAGAACGAGCTGGCCCAGAAATTGGCGGAGGCACAGCATAATCTGCTGAATCCGGTGGTCGAGGTCGATCCCTGTGAGACAATGCACTGCGGCGCCGGCCGCATTTGCCAGCTCAACCAGGACAAGCCCGAATGCATCTGCATTCCCGAGTGCCCCGAGGAGTCCGATGCGCGCCGCTTCGTCTGCACCAACAAGAACGAGACCTGGCCCTCGGACTGTGCCGTTTACCAGCAGCGCTGCTGGTGCGACAGCAAGGAGCCCGGCTGCCGTCATCCGGACAACGCCCATCTGCACATTGACTACTACGGCGCCTGTCACGAGTCGCGCGTTTGCGATGGCGAGGACCTCAAGGACTTCCCGCGTCGCATGCGCGACTGGCTCTTCAACGTGATGCGCGATCTCGCCGAGCGCGACGAGCTAACCGAGCACTACATGCAAATGGAACTGGAGGCCGAGACGAACAACTCCCGTCGCTGGTCCAATGCGGCTGTGTGGAAGTGGTGCGATCTCGACGGCGACACCGATCGCTCCGTCTCCCGCCACGAGCTGTTCCCCATACGCGCCCCCCTGGTCAGCCTGGAGCACTGCATCGCACCCTTCCTGGAGTCGTGCGACTCCAACAACGATCATCGCATCACCCTGATCGAGTGGGGTGCCTGCCTGGAACTGGACGCCGAAGACCTCAAGGAGCGCTGCGACGACGTCCAAAAGGCCACGCCCCTCCTGGTCGGCTAAGCAGAGCTTTGATGTGCCCATGGAACATGGGAGCCAGTTCTTTTTACATTATGTAACTTACTAATTTGCGCACAAAGTTTAGTTTAACAATTAATTGTCAAATAAATCCTCCAATAACTATTTGAGCTGGACTTTTATTTATTAACCTTCATGAAGCGAAAGATATTTAAAGATATTTTGGTTATTAAATCAATTCAATTCAATTCAAATTTAAAATATTCAAGAATTTTCAAGTTAACAATTTTCAATATGACTGTTTTTGAACGAGTATTACGCAGTCGGTTACATCCGACTGCAACGTTTTTATATTTTTCAGAAAACAATATTTTCAATCTCTTGATGAACCCAAAGATTCGTTTATTCTAATAATATATCAGCGAATGTCTCATTTTTTGGTCCACCCTAGTTCAATCTATAAGACTTTCTCTTATGTGATGTAAGTTGAGTTTCCACTGAATCCGTGTGACTCTTTTTCTTTAGCGGTCTCGACGAGGCGTCGTTATGTGAGCCACCCCAAAGAGGGGGTTGCTTACAGATACAGCGCATACCGTTACTGCAGTACAGTTTCGTATCTTCAAGGAACTTCAAAATTATTGGCGCGAAATTTAATATACAAACAATTAGTATTTTTGTTCTTTAATTTTTAAGGTATTTGTAAACTAAATTTTGATGGAAAATCAAATAGTTTATTATGTATAATGTTTGTTTCACTCTTTCACTCCGAATTGTATCATCATTTTCATTTAATTCGCTAAAACGGGAAAATGGGAAATCCATTCGCTTAAACAAAGTGTGCTCTCCGATTCCAGAAACTTTAAATATACTTAGTCAGTATACTGGATCGGTTTTATAAAATCGATAACCCCAGATTTTGAACCGCAGAACGTCATCCCCTCGTCGAAGAGCAACAGCTTAAATTTGTTGTGTTTTTGTTCTTTGTTGTGCTCTTAATTTTAAAAAATGATAAAAATATATGATGGAATTTAAAAGCGTGGTTTGAAGGCACTGTATATGTGTGTATAAAAGCTCTCCCAGTTTTAAATAATGTACATTTTAAATTTTACGCACAAAGTTTATTGCAACATTTGTCTAATAAATTCTTCGATAACAAATCGGGCTTTTGTTTTATTTATCTTTTATTTAAATTTATTTGTGTAATTTACTTGCTCTAAATTAAGTTTGCATTCGTTTTATCATTTCTCGTTTAACATTGCATTTTACTTGACAATTAAGTTTACATTTGGATGTGTAAGTGCATATGTGTGTGTGGGTGTGTTTGAGTGCTAATGCTTATGTCTGTTGACAGTAGGATGGGTAGGGATAGGGGGGAGCTTGTTTAGAATTTGTTGTAAATTAGAATAATGTTTGACGCTTTCGCAGCTCGCACAGAATTGCTACAACGCGTCATTTTTAGTTTGTAATGTATTTTTAAACATAGATAGATGTATTGTATTCCGAAAGTGTCATAAGTCAATAAGGAAATTATTAATAGGCCTGCGACAGAATGACATTGCCCTTTCGCTGAGGGTCCTGCACGGTGTCCTCTTTCTTGCCAATAAGCGACTTGTGTATGTGCGGAATGACGCCGCCACCGGCAATGGTTGCTTTGATCAGACTGTCCAGTTCCTCGTCTCCGCGAATGGCCAACTGCAAGTGACGCGGCGTAATACGCTTTACTTTCAGATCTTTCGATGCATTGCCTGCCAACTCCAGCACCTGCAATAAAAAATCAACAGAGTATTTGAATCACTTCGCTTAAGGACAAATGTTGACAATTGGAATATGTTAACTAGCAGAGTTCTGTACTAGTGCTGTTAATGACTCTACATGTAAACAAATGTCGTTGTCAACATATACCAAAACACATAGGGAACATAATAAGACACCGTTATGTTTGACAATCGAAAAACGAAAAGCGAAATTTATTAGGCGGCAAAATCTTACCTCAGCCGTTAAGTATTCCAAAATGGCTGCAGAGTAGACGGCAGCGGTGGCGCCAACACGTCCGTGAGATGTGGTGCGACTCTTGAGATGGCGATGAATACGACCAACGGGAAACTGTTTGGTATTAAAGCACATAAAAATCGCATTAGGAAAAGTTCATCTCTTGTTTATGTTTTGCTACCCCCAAGTACGCACAAGCTATTTATTTCCCAGCTCTCAGCACACACACAAATGCAAACACATACAAACGGTACTTAGAAACGCACCCTGTTTACAATGTGTGTGCATATATGTGTATATGTGTGAGCTGTGTAAAAAAGGCGCCAAAACTGTATTTGGTACAGACAACAACAGTAACTCACCTGAAGACCCGCACGCGCCGAGCGTGAAACCGCTTTCGCCTTGGCTTTACCAGAATCTTTGCCCGCTTTGCCACCAGCCTACAGAAGAGAAATGCGTATAGAATTAGTGGAAACACAAAAAACACATACAGAGGCCAAAAAGAATAGGGAAAACGCCACACAAAATGGTGGCGGCAAAATTGACATTAGCACAAAGTTTGAGGTTAAGCACGAATCTTTTTGCCGCCCCGCCACAAAACAACACTGGCTATATTTTGTACATTTCAAAAGGCTCCGCACACCGTCAACAAGCGTCAGCGGGCATTGTCAGTATTCGCGCTACGTGGTCCGTGGCCGTATTAATATTTTAGGTCGCTACGCGAGGCACGCGCAATAAACGAGTGTGTCAAACCGCTTCTGGCAAACAGCTTGCGCTGCGCTGCAGTCACAGCCTTTGTTATAAATTACCATTTCTATTTAATCGATTTTTTCCTTAGTGTATGGTTATGTGTATAAATGCACAAGGCACGTAGTTGTTTATATGCGTGGAATGATTGTAACAACTAAATCGAAACTTAGTAGTCTTTGAATTATAGACGCGTCCGCACTGCAGTATAATTTTTACACGAATGAGACGCCGTCAGAGTTGCCAGTCACTCGATAGTCAATCATTATTATTTTTATGTTGACGTTTTCGGCGAATGGTATATTTTTGTTATCGCACTATCGTGCAGATGTGGTAGATATTCATCGATAGAACTTATCCATTGAGCATTGAATCAATTCGTTTACGTTTCGCTCCCTTCGATTTTTACCCACGAATTAACCAAAACAATATTTGCCGCTGAAAAAGCAATTCTCGCAATGAGTTCAGGCACGGTTCGTACGCCTGTGTCGCAAATAATTCACAACAAGGATGATCAGGATGCGGATGATGAGCCAAAGAAAAAGTCACGCGAAGATTGGCGCAAGGCAAAGGAGCTGGAAGAGGCCCGAAAAGCGGGTACCGCACCAGCCGCCGTTGACGAGGAAGGTCGTGACATTAATCCACATATCCCGCAATATATTTCCAATGCGCCCTGGTACTACGGCTCGCAGGGGCCAACATTAAAACATCAGCGGCCGCAGCACGAGGACGAGCGCGGCCAATTGGACAACAAGGCTCCCAAAGGCCTCGACACGAGCAAGTTGGTTACCAAGTTTCGCAAGGGTGCTTGTGAGAACTGTGGCGCCTTGACGCACAAAAGGAAGGATTGCCTGGAACGGCCACGCAAGGTGCAGGCCAAATACGCCGAGTCGATTGTCGTGCATGACGAGCATATTGTGACCGATGCATCGATTAACTACGATGAAAAGCGGGATCGCTGGAGCTCCTACGATCCATCAAACCATCGCGAGATCATTGAGGAGTACGAAAAAGTTGAGGAAGCCAAGCGCCAGCTAAAGGCGGAGAAACTAAAAAATGGTAAACACCTATTAACAAAGACAGATGATTCTTTTAACATTAATATCGCAAAATCGCACAGATCCTGATGCTGAAATCTCCGATGAGGAGGGTAACGAGGACAAGTACGTGGACGAGGTGGACATGCCGGGCACAAAAGTTGATTCCAAACAGCGCATTACAGTGCGTAATTTGCGCATACGTGAGGATACAGCGAAATATCTGCGGAATTTGGATCCAAATTCAGCTTACTATGATCCCAAGACACGATCTATGCGCGACAATCCTAATCCAGCAGTCCCAGCTGAGGAGTAAGTCGACTTTCAATTACATGTATTGTATATGTATTGATTTTTCTTAACTTCTAGGGCGGAGTTTGCGGGCGAGAACTTTGTGCGGTTTTCTGGGGACACCACGGCGCAGGCCACTGCACAATTGTTCGCCTGGGAGGCGCACGGTAAAGGCGTCGATGTGCATTTGCTTGCCGAGCCAACGAAGCTGGAGCTGCTGCAGAAGGAGTATGAACAGAAAAAGGAACAGTTTAAGTCGAGTGTAAGTAAAATTGAACGATCAACAGCTTTGTTCAGCACTAACTGAAATTTTCATTTGCAGACTAAAACAGACATTGTTGAGAAATACGGAGGTGAAGAGCACCTGAAGGTGCCACCTAAATCTTTACTGCTCGCCCAAACCGAAGAATATGTGGAGTACTCGCGCAGCGGCAAAGTAATCAAAGGCATCGAGAAGCCGAAGGCGCGCAGCATTTACGAGGAGGATGTGTATATTAATAATCACACAACCATATGGGGTAGCTATTGGAATGCCGGTCGTTGGGGCTACAAGTGCTGCAAGTCCTTCATTAAGAACTCATACTGTGTGGGCATGCAAGAGCCGGAGGGCTATTCCGATCAGCAGCAGCAGCAGCACGGGACAACGAGTGCAACTCCAGCAACAGCACCGGCAGCAATCGAAGATGCTGTGCCAAGAATACAGACAGCCGATGATGCTGAAAGACTGGCGGCTGTATCCGAGGTGGACTCTGCGCTGAGCTCAGAAGACTCTTCCGAAGCTGAAGTGGAAGTCAAAGAGAGCAAAAAATCTAAGAAAAAATCGAAGAAGCGCGAAAAGAAAAAGAAGGCAAAGGAGCAGCGGAAAAACAAAAAGAAACACAAAGAAACCAGGGAACAGGCGACGACTTCAGCTCGTTCCAAGCAACTTTCCGATGAGGTTGACGATCGCAAGCGGCCATACAACAGCATGTACGATGTCAAGGCGCCCACCGAGGAGGAAATCGAGGAATGGAAAAAGAAACGCACGCGCACAGATGATCCCATGCTGCAATTTCTATAAGCAATTGTATATACACCCAAACCTCATATTGTATATGTTAAGAAACAATACCCGATTCAGAAGTCTACATCCATTTTTTATTTTTCAAACAATGGCGTACTGCTCATAGAGCAGTTCGCGTATCTTGTAGTAGTCCTCCGATATGCAGCCCTCCATGGCCACCTTGCCGGTGTCGACGCGCCGCAGCGCCAATGTGCCGTTGCAGCACCAGAGGACACCGCCAGAGAATTCCGAGTTAATGTTGTTGCGCATAAGGACCTGCTTGAAGTCGGACAATTTGAGTTCGTTGATTAACACCGAGTTGTGCACAGGAATTTCGTCTTCTTCAAGCGTCTCTAGTGTGAGCGTTTTGCCCTCTTGTGCTGCCGCATCCTGCTCGACAGACACTTCCGATTGATTTGGTGCATCGATGGCTTGCAGGCGCATCCCTAGCCGACCATCGATCCAGGCCACCTCGGCGTCTTTGCCCTTCTGGAACTGCAGCTGGGAGACAAGCCCCTCGGTCAGACGCACCTGATAGATGTGAATCTCTGTCGTCACATCAATAATTTCGCCCTTTTGTGGCGCAAAGACGCGTGCGCCCACGTTCTGCTCACAATGCTTGGCGACCACCTGGGTGCCCTCAGCTGTGCCGTGGACAACGATGACGCGTCGCGGCCGCAGCTGGGAGAGAATCTTCAGCATTGATTCTCCATCGGAGCGACCTTCGAAATCGATGCGTTGGATTTGTGCGTTCACTTCGATGGTTTTGCGTTGGCTGATCAATTTGGTGGGTTTCTCCAGCATTTGGACATCATTATCCGCATTGCCATTGGGCTGCTGGTCCACATGTGGCTCCTCTTTTTTGACGTTCTCCTTGTTTTGTTCGTCCGTAGGCGCGTAGTCGTAGCTAGCGTCCACAATACGATAATCATCCAAATTGATTACTTCGCCATAATCGTCGTACTTAATCTTTTCCTCGTGATACGGGAACATAACATGATGGCGTTTGTTTGACTTGAAAAATCCGGAATGATGACGGCCCTCGGCTCGCACCACAATATCATGTTTGCCTGTTATCACGCTCATTTCAATGTCATCGTCGGACTCGGAGCTGCTCTCCTCCTCAACTTCTGGCTTAACTATGAGCGGATTTAGCTTCTCACCCTGTGTGCGCAAGTATTCCTCCAGTTCAGCGCCCTCAAGCTCAACACGCCGCCGAACATCCATCTCAATCTGCCTGCCTGGCATCGAGTTCTCCACCAGCTCCATGCTCAATGATCCCGGACCGGTCCGTGTTGTGAAAATGATGCTATTGTTTGGATTGCTGGCCCACTGTATGAACAGGTCGCGGGTGAAGCCACTCTCCATGTCTGGTGTGCTGGCCAGCACCACCTTGGGACCAGCGGGCAGCTTGTAGATATCCGCGAGCGTGTGACACAGATTGATGTGCTTGAACTGAAACGGATTGTTGCGCGCGCCTTCAAAAGCCTTGGTCAGCTTGTCGCTCATCCATTCGATCTGTGACTTGGCGAATTCAATGACATTGTAGCTGACGTTGTTCAGCAGCGCCAACGAGTATGCCATTAAACCAGATTCCTTGTTCTTCCACAGCTGGTCGAGCATGTACGCCAGTTCCAGCACTCGACCAGCCGTATCGACAGCGATGAGAACGTTGCCATTGTTGCGCACCGTCTGCAGAATGTTGGTCATCAGTTTCTCATCGCGTGCCCGTCGTCGCGCCTGTTGATATTGTGCATTATAGGCGTCGGTGATGAGGAGCGAGGGTCTTTGTAGTCTGTCCAGCTCACAGCCACTAAGATGTCGTTCCTTTTTGTGATTGAAATCGATTGCGTAGATAATATCCTCCTCGCCAACTTTAACTATCTTCCAAATGGTGCCGCCAATCATGTGTCCAGCGCTGAGCGGCGTTATGGAAATGCCGTAGCCCTTACCCTTTAGGGAGACCGTTTGGTTGTACTTC
Organism: Drosophila micromelanica; assembly: GCA_004143825.1. NCBI lineage: Eukaryota > Metazoa > Arthropoda > Insecta > Diptera > Drosophilidae > Drosophila > Drosophila micromelanica. The sequence continues at coordinate 80,203 of SCDY01000148.1, forward strand.
AACTGGGTGATCTTCTCAAAGGCTGTGTCCACATCATCCAGCGAAAACAGATCGAAATCGTACATATTAAAGTGTGACATATACAGATCGTACATGAACATTTGGCCCATTTTGAAGACGGGAATTGTCGCGTAGATGGGACAGTTGAGGCCCAACTTTCCGACCAAATAGGGTAGCGCTCCCAGGTGATACGCATCTGGATGGGAGAGCAGCACAGCGTCCAGAGTGTGCACTTGCCTAAAACACCAAAACAAACGTTATTAATTGGCTGGTTACTTGACTAAATTGGCCTTTTACCTTTTTAGTTCCTTTATAAAATTTGGATCAAATTTCTCGTCCCAGCCACAGTCGAGCAGTATTCGCACATCGTCTATTTGTAAAATGTAACACGGCGGCGATTCATCCATGGCACCCGATATGGTGTGCAGTTTAATAATTGAAGTCATTTTGTAATTTATTTACCACCACATTTGTTATAAATAATACAAAATTGTACCTAAGCCGGTGCAGTCTGTTCGATACTTAACATCGTAGGCACGAATAATAAATCGACATCGATAATCGTGGCCAACGATATTTTCGCGCCATAATTGCAAACCAAAACATTAGTAAGCCCAATTTTTTTTAACTGGGTATCTAAGATAAAATATATTAAATTTTTAAAAATTATTATTTATTAGGTCTATATTTACAACACTACGCAACAAAGTCAATCACAGCCACTTATAAAATGTTTGAGTTAACAGAAAAATTAAAAATGGTAATAACATTACAGTAAATGTTAAAAGTTTTGGGGTGCCCACAGCTTAGAAAAACGGGTAGTGTAAAATGGGAATGTTTTCTGTGAAATAATACATAATTGAATTAAAAAATAAAAAAAATTAAACTACGCTGCAGCAAGTTTACAACTGTGATAGCAACAAGTATTGAAAGCAAGCAGATAGCCAAAAAAAATATCACAAGCGAATAAAAGGCGCACACAGACGCACATACACCTACAAACACACACCCTCCAAAGGGCAAATACAATTTTACAAGTAGAAATAATTTAATTGGCCTACATAATGCCACCAAAAGAACGCAATATAGCCATGATGGGTTACCGCTCAGTGGGTAAGTTTATTGGGCCCCACTCCAGCTTCACTATAAGTCTGACTAATCGAACATTTGCTGTTGTTGTTGGGTGCGTGTGCGTTGTTGTTGTTGTTGCTGTGGCCCGTAGTGTAATTGCGTAGTATTTTGACAACAGACACAACAACATTGCAAACAATCTCAATAGATACGTGTACATAGTAATATTCACCTGTATTTTATAGGTAAATCTTCGCTCAGTATACAGTTTGTCGAAGGCCAATTTGTGGACTCCTATGATCCAACAATCGAGAATAGTAAGTCACATTTGTGTGTTTGTTGTAGAATTACCAGCTGTTTCTTGCAAACGTAAACAGCATTCGCATATTAATTGGAATTAGTCATCGAGAGCAGCGCTTGTGAAGGATGCTGATGCCGTACTACGTTCTTGTTCATGTGACGAATGTGTGCACAAGCACGTAATTTACTGAACATTTTATATAAACCGATTTCTATGCAATTGCAGCCTTTACCAAGATTACACGCGTTAACTCTCAGGACTATGGTGTCAAACTGGTCGATACGGCCGGACAGGATGAATATAGTATATTTCCGGTACAATACAGCATGGACTTTCACGGATACGTTTTGGTCTATTCCATCACCAGTCAAAAGTCATTTGAAGTCATTAAAATTATATACGAGAAACTGTTGGATGTGATGGGCAGGAAATAGTAAGTTATATAAATTATTCTATATATTTGTAATTTATATCCTATGTGATTTTAATTAATACTTTGCAGTGTACCTGTTGTGTTAGTGGGAAACAAGACCGATTTGCATCAGGAGCGCACAGTTTCCACAGATGAGGGCAAAAAACTGGCAGAATCCTGGCGGGCAGCATTTCTAGAAACATCGGCCAAACAAAATGAGGTGAGTCCAAAGCTCAGTTTGATAAGCATTTCAATAAAATTCACATATTTTTCAGTCTGTGGGTGATATCTTTCATCAATTACTGTTGCTAATTGAAAATGAGAACGGTAATCCTACCGAGAAAAGCAGTTGTGTCGTTTCATAAGCACGTGTCAGCCACGATAAATCTATTCTAAATTGTGTCAAGCTCTGGCTTATACAATGGCAATACGAAATTGATTCATAATCTTTTTTTATAAAAGCAGTTTGGTCTGCAAGGATGTAAAAATCTACGACCTAATAGCTATAAGTTATAACAGCAAACAAATGTAAACACATAACAATTAATAAATATGTAGGGATGCCGAAATACTGCCTAGCAGCATTTGCGGTGACACTTTAGCAACAAAGCAGGTTTAAGTTAGTCCACTTTTTCACAACAATTCAGTTACAAAATTAATACGCAAAAAATATATGAAACATTTATTGTCCTTAGTTTCAATTTTAATATAATTTTTACAAGTAATAAAAATGTGTGTGTTTTTTTTCCTACAAGCATAAAGCAGGGGGCTGGCCGTTGTGTAAGAAACAAATTAATTAAACATATTTAACAATGAATAAATCAAGATTAATAATACTATTTGGTAAGTACGACATCAAAAATACTAATCGACTTTTTTTACGGTTGAATTTAATTTTATTGAACTTGCCGTAGATAACTTTTATTTTATTTCAAACTAGGAATGAATATTAATGACATTTATTATGCCAGAAAAAAAATTATTTTATGAAACCGTAAGTTAGGTCTGTCTTCTTCGAAATAAAATCCAACCAGTTATGGTGATACATTTGCATAAATATGGGAGAAAAATACCCTAAATAGAGAGCGGCTCATATACTAAAAATGTCAAATTCATGAAAAGTCATCTTGCAGCAACTAATGATGAAAATTTAAAGTTGACTGTAAAAGCTATTTTAAAAATATATTGCATAGAATGTATTTTAGAATAGAATAGAATTTTAAATTTTTTGCGTGGATTGTAAGTTGCGCGCCAAAAAATTCAGTTCTGTGTATTGTGAAAATATTTTACGATGAGTTGTGCAACACTGTGCTTTGTTTATGTTTGTCCGCGTTTTTTGCTTTGCCGCTAAACTATTTATAAAATGGACCTAAACACGCTGCTGCAGCGTGCAGAGAGCCTAACCAAGGACAAGGATGAGTGCGAATTGCCCGGAGTGGAGCGTACGCTCCAGCAGGTGCTGCAAGCCACCGATCAGCTGCACAGTCGCGTCACCCAGACCGGCACCAAGGAGATACAAGCGTGAGTTTTCGCATGCTGTGAAAAGGTTTGATGTGAGTGGGAACTATGCGATTTTATCCACAGGCAAATACTGCTCGGCTCTAAGGGTATCGATCTGCCCAAACTGAACCAGAAAATCGAAGCGCTCAGCGCGGGTAAAACACTTGAGCCCCTGGAAGTGGCCAGCGCGGACACGGATGTCTGCACGTTCCTGAAGAACGAACGGGATAACGCGATCTTGTCTGTCATCGAGGATACAAATAAAAATGTGAGCACCTGCAAACGTACGTTGCATATCTTTGCTTGATTTCGGCATTTGTACAGATCAGCGACTCGGTTAGCAAGCAGAAGTGGGGGAATCTGATCAGCAGCTGGAATGAGGAGAAGACACGCTTGCTGGACGCTTTGATTGGACCATCGCAGAACTTCATTGACTTGCAGCGCTTGCCCGAGCAGGCCATCGTGAAACCCGAATGCCTTCCGCTCTCCTGTCTGGACAAAATGGGCCTGCTATATGCCCAGGAGCTGTGTCTATATAACGCCCTGCTGCTGAAGGGTGGAACTCGTCCGAATTTGGTGCAGAAATACGCACAGCTAACCAGCACCTTTGGAGATGCTCGCCTCAGCGACATGTGGATGATGTTGGCCTGTGTGACGCAGGTGAACGAAGCTCCCTGCCAGGGTGATCCCATCAAGAGTCGTCAGCAGCGTCCAGAATTTGTGCTGCAAGCCAAAAAGCATCTGGAACGACGCTACAAGGAGTACATCAGTTCACTGGAGGTCCTGGCCAACGATGCCGATAGCTATCGATTGGTGCGCGCCCATGTGAGTCGCTGTTTCAGTGGACATCAGACCATCGGTCTGGTCGATACGGCCGGTGGTAGGCCGCTCTGGCCGCTCATCTATTACAGTTTGCGCTGCGGCGCCGTTGAGACCGCGGTGGAATTCTTGCGTGAGGCTGGCCCCAGCTATGATGACTTTGCCCAGCTCATTGCCGATCGCAATGGGGGCGTGGTCAACTCGAAGATCGAGAGCCAACTGAAGCTGCAGTATGCCAACAAAATACGCAATTCAACGGATGCGTATAAGAAGGCGGTGTACTGCATCCTGCTCAGCTGCGATGCCAACGAAGTGCACGGCGAGGTTGCCAAGACAATCGATGATTTTCTCTGGATGCGATTGGCCATGCTGCATCCCGGCGATGCCACTGGCTACGGCCAACTGCAGTGCCTGATCATTGACAGTTACGGGGAGAAGTACTTCAATGCCAGCCAGCAGCCGCATCCGTACTTCCAAGCGCTGGCGCTCACTGGCCAGTTCGAGGCGGCCATTGAATTCCTCGCCCGCTCGGATGCCAATCGGGTGCATGCCGTTCACATGGCCATCGCACTACATGAGCTGGGCATGCTCGGCGGCGTACGCAGCGTGTCGCAGCCGCTGCTCACAATTGACATATCGGATCCGGTGCCATTGCGTCGCCTGAATCTGGCGCGTCTTATTCGCCTCTATGTGCATCGCTTTGAGGCGACGGACACCGCGGAGGCGCTGCACTACTATTACACACTGCGCAACCTGCACGATCCCAAAGGACGCAATATGTTCCTAGCCTACGTCTGTGACTTGGTCGTCGACGGCGGAGTGCTGGACACGAGCATATTCGATTTGCTATTCGGACAGCGGCGGAGAGACAGTGCTGACGATGATGATGAATTCTCCGGGTATGTACACATGTGTATATAAGAATTTTAGCCAAGTGGGAATAGAAAAATTACCATTAAAATCCGTAATTAAGGAGTACAAGTCAGCAGTAGAAGACTCAGATTGGGATGCTAGTTGAAGCCACTTAAGGCAAAGTGCAGAGTGAACGAACAAAGAAGGATTTCTTCCACTATTTGGGATCTAAATTCCAAGACTAGAGTAGTGTATGGATATAGATATATAAACTAAACAGTAAAGGAACAAAGTTCCGCGAGGAAAATGAGGAAAACTGAGTATGCCGTCATTTAGTGGACATACAGTAAACACTAACTAACTATACTTCAAATAATCATAATAGACCTGATCATAACTTCCTCTTCGACAACTTCGAATTTGTTCCTTGTTCCATATTCTACAAATTCTTAACAATTAGAGTTTGTAGTTTGCTTACGATTTCCACATAGTTTTTGGACCGGGATTCCCCCTTATTATTTAGTGTTACTTTAAGCCGTATTATCTAATCAGGCTTTAAAAAGTTTTTCAATGTTTTTACTCTACTCATTTCGTTCACAGAGGTCTCTTCCAGCAGTTTAGCTGCGCAGACTTCGACACACAGACCATGGCTGGCCTGGTGGCCGATGAGCTGGTCGTGCGTGGGAACTTTGAGATGGCGGTGCGCCTTTATGACACGGCTGGCAATCTCAATCTGGCACTTAAGTATATTGCCATACTGCTGGCCCAGGTGGTGCAACAGCCTCCAGTTGAGGGCACGTTGCGTGCCCGACTGAGCCTGGAAGCCAAACACTTCAGCAGACGGCTGACAGCTCAGCACACGGACGTAGAGCCCAAGATTTATGTGAGCTTTACATTGCTGCGGGACTTACTCAAGTTCTTTGACAAGTACCACGAGGGCAAATTTGCAGCCGCATTCGAGCAGCTGGAGCGCGTGCCCAACATCATACCCAACAGCACCGAGGATGTGGCCGCCTGCCTGTCCAACGTGAGGCAGTTGAGTGGTGACGTGATCAAGGTCATACCCGACGTTATGTTCGCCGCCATGGACCTGACACTGACTCAATACACGCAGCTGAAATCGAAGGCGGACAGCCCGATAGAGGATCAGCGCTTGGAGGAGCTGCGCGAACGCGCTAGGGCCATTGCCAACATGTCCGCTACGATGCCTTATTGCCCCACAACCCAGCGCCTGTTGCAGCTGGAGCTCCAGATGCATTAAGATGAATAAAAACGCTTAAGGCATTTATTTAAGCAACAACCAAATGTATTCCTCATCCTCTTCTTCCGAATTCGTGTGTAGCATCGCCTCCAGTTGTGCTATCTTTTCCCGCATGGCGTCAATTTGATCCTGCATCTCACGGTAACGGCCCTCCTGCCTCGCACACTTGTTGCAGTCTTTATCAGCTTCCTGATCATCGTCCTTGTCCGCATCCACATCCGCGTCCTCGTCTGTGTCACTGATATTTGCGTCACTTTTCTGTCCATCTTCGTCATCACTTTCGTTCTCATCCCCATCCGTGTCCATGCTCTCTGTGCCTTTCGTCGCCAGCAGCGGATCATAGTCTTCCAGGCCCAAATTGAGTTCAGGATATGCGTTCTTTAGAAGTTTGTGCTTGTGTAGAAAACTTGGTCGAAAGTGTCTGCGGCATATAAAGAAATGTTTCTGCGAGTCCTCTAGTCCGCATAATTCCAACCACTTGGCTCGCATCTCAGGCTTTGGAGGAAAGATGTGCATTATTTCCGGTGACTTCGTAGTGCAATTCCGCACACAGCATTTATGTTTGTACCGAATCGGCTTAACGGGTTGATGTATGCCCTCCGTTACACCTGGAAAGAAGAGCAGACCGTGAGAATGGTGCTGATCAACTAGATGTGTACCGTGTACCCACCAGTGCCCAAGTGGAGTGTTGGCACTGCCCATTTGAAGACCTTTCTCATGCCTAAACATTCGGCTGTGAAGTGGCGTCGGCAAATTACTGTCCGCACTGGAAAGTGGCGAACATGTGCCAGGCCCAAATTTTCCAACCATTTTTGTTTCAGTACGGGATTTTGTGGGAATCTGAAAAAAGCAGTAGAGTCCTGCAAGCCGCTGTCATGGCAGTTTATTGCGCTACAAGTGCGCGCCACCTTGCGCGTCCTTTCATTCTCCATTGTTTACTTTTGGAATCATCCCGCAACTTATTGGCTGGGTGTTGTAAAATTTTTAATTTTTTTTCTAGAGACAGCTGCTCATCAGCTGGACTGGCACCAACAAAAAGGCAGCATTTCCTAACAACATTGAGTACAGTCACACTGCCATGTCTATCGATAGTTTTGCTTATACCCCTCGCAATGGTAACAAGTTTTTAAGAAAACGCGTAGTTTAGTTAGTGTAAAATCAGCATGCTTTCTGTGAAATAAACTAAATGTAAGTTTCAATTATGCATTCAGCGTTAACAAAACAGTGGAGTTTTGGCTTCAAAAGCAATTAACATTGTGGGATGAAGTGCGTGTGTGTTTTGGGGTTGTCTGTCGCCGCTTGCCAGCGACTCTCAAACTGTTGATGGCGATTAACAATCGATAGTTCTAACCCAAGTAATAGTAGTACAACTCCACGCTCTGGATTTAGTACATGTTTACTTACACACACAAACGCATATGCCTAGCCAAATAGCAACCTGATATATAAAAGAAGGTAAAAGGCAGCTGTAACTCAAAACCGACGACAATATTAAATGTGTTGTGTGCCGCAATGAAAAAAAGGAAAAAACAATAAAAAGCACAAGTGTTGTTTGTGTTGTGAGGGTGGTGAGGTGATTTGTCTGTGGGCTTGGGCGTGGAACGCACAATTGCCAGGCATATACATATATATTAATATATATACATAGATATTCTTCTTTTGTTGTTGCTGTAGGGCAAACGCTGTCCGAATCTGTCTCGCCTGAGTTACCGAAGCGCGAAATTGAGTTAAAGTGAGTGTTACTGGTTTTCGAAACATTGTTCGCATTCCCTGTCTCTTGGTCATGTTAGCTAGCTGCCAATAAAAATATTAAATTAGTTATTTAATTTGTCTGCGCAAAAAAAAAAATATTTATATATGTATAAAAAGTGCCTAATCTCACACGTTTTAAGTAATTGTTTACATTGCGCTCGCTGGAATTTCTGCTTAAATCCATTAGTGATCACGATTAAGAAATGTATCGGCGCTGAACCAAAAGAGAACGATTTCAGGCAGTGTGACGTCACAATTTCGGTTCTAGCTCTTTTTACAATTCATTGATATTGGCTGATATAGTTCAACTGCGAGGGTATAATTTACGCCGAAATTGGTAAGCTTACAAAATACATTTGGGTTAACAGATGTTCCCGATTAATAGAAGTCCGTTTGTAGCTATATTTTTATCCGATTAATCCTATGGGAGCCATACCAGAGTGGAATAAAGTGGTTCGATTAGGCCAATTTCGGATCTACGCTTGCCTATTATAACAGCTCAATTACTTTAAGAGCGAAATCGTGACGTCACAATGCCAAGAGCGCATAATTTTTTTGTATAACCTGTGGCTCTCTCGTTTTTAGTGAACACACACACACACAGAGAAGCTAAAGTAAATTTTCAATTGGATCATTAATATTAATATGGCGCGCATTTCAATGATTCCAATTGGCACTTGTGTTTGGGTTTTGGATTAACAGATTCCGTAAATATTTTCAGCTTTTAATATTGAAATGGATGCACTGATGGAATAAACAGCTGCTGGAAATATCATCAGCACTATGTCACTGCAACCGCCGCCAATAGCAGCCGCAAGCGGCAGCGGCTTGGGAAGCGGGAGCGGGAATGGTAACACCAATCATCAGTTGCTGCGCCCCCAAACGCTGGCCGCTCCGGAGCGCGAGCCCGTCGAGTTTAATATCAACCTGGTTGGCGCACCGCCCGAAGTGGAGCAGCTGGTTGAGCAGATTAAGTGCGTGGCCGAGCAGTTTCTTTATCACTGGAAGAGTTTTCCCATTGGTAAGTGACAGTGATTTACAATTGTTGATTGAGATGTAGATGCATATATTTTTTCGACAGTTTTGCCCCAGCCGTTAGCAACTAGCACCCTTAATGTAACGGCCAGTAATGCAACAAACAGTGTCAGCGGTCGCAGAAAGCGTCCCATTAATCAGAGTGACCTATTTATAGCGCCGCCTTTTGATGAATTGGATGCGGTTGCCTCCGATGGCAGCGGCGAACCGCGTCGCCTCACAAATGCACAATTGAAAAGTTTGCGGGAAACTGGGTGAGTTTGGGGGGTGGCATGGATGCATGCGCACAGAAAAAAACAAAAAACTAAACGAAAGAAGTTAATCATGATGCAGCCAAGCAGAAAATCTGCAGAATTGAAGAAGTAAAAATAAACACAAGAGGCATGCACGAGCGCAGCCGATGATCATTTAGCGATAAATCGATTACATTGAAATTTAAGAACGCGCAGCACTGCCGACTGCAATCTGTGCTTACATATGTGTACATATGTATGTAGCTAACATTAACATGCCGCTGCTAAGCTTAGCAGCACCGCAAATGCTTCGCCAAACAAAAAGCCATATGCAACTACAAATCATTTGACACCTTGCGCACGCACACGCAGCTGCTAAAAAAAAAAAAATCAAAAACAAAAAGCAAAATGCAACAATCAAAATAAAAGCATGTTTAAATAGACTTGGGGGTTAAGGAGTAAACTGTTTCGTTTTTTGTTTAGTTTATTTTACCCTTATTCGCATGAAACACTTTTTTTTACCTTTAACACGAACGTTAGCATTAACATTGCCACATGCGCGAATATGTGTGCGTACGTAACTGAAACGTAACAGTTACAATTAACATAAACAAAATGTTTGTATGTGAAATATTCCTGTAAAGCTTGCAAAAGGATAAATATGGAAAACCGAAGAAATTAACTTTGGAACAATTGGAAACAATACGTAAAAATGGGTAAATAAACAACAATAAGCAACGAACTTAAACCAAAAACCGAATTAAATGTTTTGCGTGTTTGCCATTGCATATCAAATTGTTTAGTCAGTGTTTCTTAATTTACAACTATTGTACATTCATGCTTATCTACATACATATATATTTTTCATTTGTTCAATCTTAACAATTTCTTTGCTGTTTTTAGAAGTTTAGAAATCATATATAAAGCTGTACAACATTTTTGCATGCCGTTAAATCAAATTAGAAATTAGAAAAAAAAACCGCGAAAATTACCGAAATATAACGGTTATTAGAGGCTTCCCGAAGATAAATTACCTTTGCAGACATAGTTAATTGGTTTTTTGACCAATTGTTCCTTTATAAATCTTTGGTGTATACTTTAAAATACATGTATGTAATATATAGAATATTTTGAAGAACAAAAATTTTGTTGTTAAAAAAACATTTTTTCAACATGTTAGCTATTTATGAATATATTGTACTCTGATACGATGTTGTCAATGTTGTTGGCAGCATAGCAAACCTTCATCCACTAAGTTAAATCCGACTACATTGAAAAACAATAAGTTTATCATACAAAAACAAAATTTTTACCGATCATTTTTAAGGACGCTGTATATTATATAATGATCAAAAACATTTGTCTCGTTTCATGCCCTACACAATTATTCAATCAAATCAAAATCATGTGTTGATATGTTAATTAAATAAGATGCCTTTATGAATGTAAAGATTTTTGAATTTTTCATAAATTGTCTACGTAGAAAATATTGTTTCACTAAAAAAAAAATTATATTTGAAAATATATATATATATTGGATATCGGTGAATATTATCTCCAATTCAACATATTTACAATATTCAAGACCTTCACATATATTTTGCAAAAATTAAATGTTTTCGTAAAGTGTTTCTAGTTAGTTAGTTCACTGTTCCACATTCCAACAACAATCATTTTCCTTGCACTCATATGTACTCTCTAAATGTAACTAATTAAATTTTCGCTTAAACAAAATCACACGGATTTGGATAAACTCAATTAAGAATTTGGCCCTCGCTTGAGCATGCCTACGAATTGTCATTAGGTTGTGTCCTTATCCATATGCATACGTCTGTGTACATATGTGTGTGTGTTTTATGTTGCTTCACGCATTGATTAAGTTCATCAATGTCATCTTTCTAAAACCTATCCATTTGTATTCACAGTGAATTCGACGTGCCGAGCTTGCATTTTACTGGCCAGGTGCACAAGTGGCGCCTCTCGCAGCTCCTGCAGAAGGGGACTCTGCGCGCCCACGACTCCTTTCTGAGCGATCTCGCGTTGGCAGCTCGCTTCGTGGTCGTCACGGCCAGGGCTCGAATCTTTTCGCACTTCTTCTCAGTGGTGCACGCAGCGCATGCTCTGCTGGACGCCCTCATCAGGCTGGCGGACATGTTTATCGGTGTGCCCGCTTTGTTGGCCCACAATCTGGACTATAAGATAAAGGAGGAACGCTGCCGCTTCCTCATCGCCGAGCTGGTGTGTCGGGTAAGTGCAAATATTTAATACCCTTGCAGACATAAAGCTGCTATGCTTTAATTTATATCAGGATATTTTTTGTATTTCGTGTAAAAAATCTTCGTATTAAAAAATCAGCTTTACAATGCTAATTGGGTTTCTACAAAGTCCGTTCGTTCGCAGTTTTTTAACCGCTTAAGTTTTTTATCACTTTCGACCTACTGTAAAAATCATAAAAAAAAGTTCTGTTTGTTAGAGCTTGGTTCACCAACTTTACCAGAAAGTTATCTAACAACCTCCTGTAAAGTTTATGTTTCTGCTGTTATTCTACTTTGTACGCAGTCGGTTATACCCGACAGAAACCCCTGTAATTGTGTTCTCTTAATAAATAAGTGTTTGATTTAATTCATTTCCTTTGTCTTGCAGCCCGAGTATGAGGACTGTCTGGATGGGCTCTGCTCCTATGTGCGCAAAATGCTGCGTCGGGCCACCATGGAGAAGTTTGATTTCAACAGCTGCGAGGTGACACAGCCGGTGCCGTATCTCTTCCTGACGCCGAAGGGCCAAGAGATTGATCTGCGTCTGTTCTGTCGGGACATAATGCGCAAGGCGCTTCCCGTGCTGATCGGCATTTTGGAGCGTGAAACTCGCGGCTGGTTTTTGCATTTTCGTGAGCGTCTGATTGCAGAGCTACGCGCCAAGAAACTGAACGATAAGGAAATCGAGGAGGAGGTCAATGAGGCTGTCATGAAGGAATATTTACAGCGTGTCTACAGCTCCATCATGTCCAATGCCAAGCTGGCCGAGCTGGGGAACGGCGTGCAACAGCTGCTGGTGGAGCAGGCCCAATCCGTGGTCATAATGTACAAGGCCGTCGACAAGGTGCAGCAGGACATTAAGCGAACGCGCGAGGACCACCAAAAGTGCCTGGCCAATGATCACTCTGTGCTGTCTCGTGTCGCGCCCTGGCTGCGCTCGAAGCTGCGCCATGCCGAGCAGCACAAGCTGTACAAGTGCGCCTGGTCGGCGCACGAGGAGGCGCTCAAGATGTGCAGCCAGCACAATTTGCATCAGACCGCCTACTTTTTGTCGCGCGATCTGGCTTTCATGAAGGAGCGTGAGCCGGTGCTGCTGAAGGAGCTGAAGAACGCCAAGACGCCCACACGCAGCTTCCAATGGGCATGTCGCATCTGGTCGCCGCAAGCGTGGATCATACGACGCAATTTTCAGGGGCAATCGGATGTGATTCCCACGGTCATTAGTCAGCAGGCCACGTCGATAGTCACGCCACGCTCGGATCCCAGCCAGCCGGTATTTCTGGTCGAGAAGGAAATGATACGAACCACAAGCACCCGCTGGCCCTTCTGGCGCTTGCTAAACCTGCTGCAGCGCACCTGGTGCTGGACTTGGAACATGATGTTCCTGCTCGGGATACTTGTGCCCTGGTGTAGTCCGCTCGGACTGCGCGCCCTCTTCTGCATCAAACCCTTCATGCCCGACCTGGAACTCTCTCAAATCAATGGCACTCTATTCCCACGCAAGACCAGCATCACCCAGACGCTAGCATCGCGGCTTATCGAGCTCTGGCGACACATATCAAAATCACGCACTCACTTTGAAACGGAACCGGATACAGGTAAGACAAAAAATTATAAAAAAACATGTATGAAATTACGATCAGAATGCCATCAAACATTAAAATCACTTTATTTTTGGCAACTTTATGGATGACCTATGGGTTTAAGACCTTTACATGTCCAAATTTTTCTCAATTTTGGCATGATTTTTGTTAAAAAAAATTTGTTCCCTCAGAATCAAGTTAAATGTTATTTTTTTTACTATTTTTGGCCAGCAATATTGGTTAAAAAACCAAACTCACAATTTAAAATTTTGAAACATTTTTATTTTCGAAAATAAACGAGGGCGCGAGTACATATTTTTTTTTCCAAAAAATCAAAAAAAATTTTTTTTTAAATTCATATATTTTAAATTAAAATCGATTTAAAAAAAAATTATGACAAAAATTACATGAAGCGTGAAAATCGCTTCAGTTTTGACAAATTTATGGCTGTTTCAAGTATGACCCCTATGGGTCCAAGACCATTACATGTCCAAATTTTTCTGAATTTTGGCATGATTTTTGACAAAAAATTTGACCCCCTCAGAATCATGTTAAATGTTGTTTTTTCTACTATTTGTGACCAGAAATATTGATTAAAAAACCAAACTCGTAATTTTAAATTTGGAAAAATTTTTATTTTCGAAAACCAACTAGGTTGAGTACATGATTTATTTTCCAAAAAGTCAAAAAAAATAATATTTGTTAAAATGCATATATTGCACATGTGGAATCAATCTAAATAAACAAATCCTGACAAAAATTACATGAAACATGAAAATCGGTTCATCCAAAGTCAAGTCTCTAGCTTCAATAGTTCCAAACAAGTTGCGTCCGGATGGACAGATGGCCAGCATGACGGACTTTGTATAAATTAAGTATACATACTAGTTTACCTTCGAGATCGAGTATAAATATACAACCTTTACATTAGGCACTGAACTCTTAGATTATGTAAACCTGGGGTTAACATAGCTCTTACCACAGATTTTTTTACCAGAGCAACTTTAATTTTATACTTTCAACATATGTAATTCATTCAGTGATAAAAAATAACTAAATTATGATTCCCGCTACTCCTAACATTAATTATTATTTCAGGTTTCATTGGCAAGGGCTTGACACGCAATTTGAACCGCACATGGAACTATTTTGTCAAGGGCTTTCTGGGCACCGTTGTCATTCTCTTTGCATTCCCTCTGATATGCCTGGCGACGAGTTGCCTCAGCATCGGTCTGGCGTTGAGCGCACCTCTTTGGATACCAGTGTTTGTTCTCCTGCTGCACATCTACATGATACTCGTCTATGATTTGGATGCGCCAGACAACACTCGGAATCGTTATTGCATTCTGTTGGAGGCGCTCATATGGAACTTTCTGATTCAGGGTCTGCTGCAGCCGCTGGCGGCTATTTTGGTGGCTACGCTCCTTTGTCCGCTGGCAGCCGGCATTGTGCTGATCGGTAAATATACAAACACATGTCGCTTGCCCAAGTCAGAGTGCTAATTCGTCCATTGCCTTTTAGTTGGTTTCGTGCGTTATACGTTGCGCCTGTTCTGGGATTCGGTCACGTTCCATTTGTTCATCAAGAAGTGCGGACGTGTCCCCGCCTCGGACAGCATTGCCGTGAAACGCATTGCTGGGCCCGGCTTGGCCTTGGATTACTATTTTATCATACGGCCGGAGCAGGCATTGGCAGCACTAGAGGCTAAAATGGAACTGGATGAGCTGCAGGCCTATCAGCATGCCACCGAGCGTGTGGTATTACAGCCTCAGCAGGACTTTCTGCAGTTTGTCGAAGCTTGTTTTGGACCCTTCTCCGCTCAGTTGTCAAAAACGGGTCCATACCTAGCGCTGGATCGGGAGGCGCAGGATTTGATGAGCTCTCTGCATGAAAAGTTGGAGAAACGCCGCAGGGAGCTGCAAACGAGCCTGACCACGCAGGTCAAGTCACGCATTAAGCTGAACACCAAAGAATTAAAGGTACAATTTAATAGTAGTATAATAGTAGTCTCTTGGTCAGTTTTAACAGTCATAGATAAATAGCCAAAAAAAAGTAACTTGTAGGTGCTCAAAACACAATCGAAACCGTTTACAAAAGAGTTGCATAACTTTTGGTAAATGTTTGTCTAAACAATAATATTTGCAGGGCATTTTTTACATTGTCTATTTAATTTTGTATTACCTTTAAAACACACTCTTATTATTTATTTATATTTATTCATCTATAATCTTTATTTTTCTGTAGATTGCTATACAACTGGCCGCCCATTTACTCGAGAAATACTATCCGTCTCATGTCATAGGTAGACTATCCATTAGCGAAGAAGAATTTTGGGACAATAAGGTAAATATAATATAATATAATATAATAATATAAATATAATATAAATTTAATATAATCTTTACATTCTCGTCTCGCAGGGTCTATCGGTTAACGATTGGCCAGGTCTCGCGGGTCTCATATATACCGAGATATTTAGTTTAGATTTTCTAACGCCATTGACTGAAAACGATACGCATTTTAAACTAGAACCACATGCCTCGCTAGATTTAATGCGCTACACGGAGATGGTAAAGAATGCCAATGATGTGATCGGCTCCAAGGGGCTGGACTTGTTAGGCAATGTGTATGCGCCGCGCGGTAATGTCCAGGTGCATTTACCATTCCTCGAAGTCACCGCATTTAATCCGCGCTCACGCATCACGTTGACTTTCCGAAAGCCCGAGAAGCGGTAAGACAAGTTCATACTTAACAGACATGAGAAGGTTAACAAGTTAAAATTGCTTGTTGCAGCGACATGTCCGTGGGTCTAACGACGCCGCGGGTGCGCGCCCATCGCGCTCAGCATGTACCGAAAGCAACACAAGATGCCCATAAGGCTTGGCGTCCATGGAAGCAGAAGTGCGGAGAGAAAAGCGTAACGGAGAAGCTGCTAATACCGCTGCCAGTGCCGCATCCCGTGCACATTGCCATTGCCATTTACAATCGCGACACGGAGCAGCCCATTCCGATGGACTCGGAACTGGTCTGGGAGATACTCAAGTCAATCGAAGACTGCCAGAGCGGCGATGCAATGGTGTGTACCAAAGCTCCTCAAACTAGTAATTAAAATGTTAATTTACAATCAATAACTCTTTCGGCAGGCGGTACATTCTGTAGCGCGTTACCATGGAGCCGTCATAGAGTCCAGCAATGATTCGCTGGCCAGCAGCAGCAGCATTGGCAGCACGCGCGATTCTGGCTCCGGCTCGGTGTCTGGCTCTGCCCTCGGCAACGGCACCGAAACTCTGCCTTGTGGAAATCGTGAGGTGCGCCATTGAGTTCAATTTTACTCTTGCATGTCCATTAATTCTATGATCGATTCAGGTTTGCACGCAGGTCAAAGTCGACGCAGAGCCTGCACCTACCGCCTCCGGCTTTCACTGGACCTTAAGCAATTGGGGTGCCGCACAGACGGCTCGGCGTCGCACTAACTCCAATGTGCGTGTCGATTTGGCCAGTCCTGAGGATATATCGCTGGACACGGACAGCTCGCGTGCTGTATTCAACAATGCATATGGCACCACAGTCTAACAGGTTGATGCTGGTTTGGGCACACAACAATATATATATAAAATATTATATATATATATATATATATATATATATATATATATATATGTCTTTATATACAGAATAGAGCTATAATTACGAGTATGTATAAATGCGTGTGCTTCTAGCTGCTTGCCGCCATTTCTTAATAACAAAGTAGCAACCAAACATTCAAATTATTCGCATTATCCAGTTAGGCTTTTGTATATGGCACGCATAGCAAGTGACATTTCGCGAATTAATAGCTTTATTTAATTAAATTTGATTGATGAGGAAGGCCACGAAGAGCGGCAATGGCATGCTCTCTTAGGAGTCCGGGCCAATAGGAATGTCAGCGAAAGCAGCCATGCTAGTTAAAGTGTAATATGAACAAATTTATCGGTATATCTATATTTACATATGCGTATATGACATACACATACAAAAATGAGTTGTTAGTATATAAACTTATACATACATCTATACATACACACAACAAATCTAAAAAGCAACCAACTTAATTCTAGTCGCAAGCAAATTTTATGCAGCAATTTTACTCAACTTTTTCTAATGCAGCTAACTAAGAATATAAAAAGCAAACGCTTTAGCTCGTTTAGCTTTTATGACGATTTTACACCAGTTTTAGGTTTAATTTATCTTTTTATTCGAACAATAACAATTGAATCTAACCATGCATTGTGGTCCATTAGTTGATTCCATCGGCCTTCCGTGTTAAATCCTTGATTTCTGTAAACATCTTTTAATCATTATTATTTGCATTTTTTAAAGCATTTATATTCTTTTTTAACTCAAAAGGTTTTTATGTGAATTGGCATTTAGCTAATAAAAAATTATAAATCTTAAATATTGCCGGTACAATTGTAAAATAAATCATGAAGCTTACAATATTCCAATTAAAGTTACCAAATCTAAACTTTTAAAAACTTTTGTATTTGAACAACAGAATGTTTTGCTTGCTTTAAGTCAAGGATCTGAAATTAAACAAATTTGTAAACCGAAATGGTTCGTGTAGGCACATTTTCTTAAAAATGTGTTATCTTTCAAATTGGCTTGTAGAGCATTATTCTATCTAAATTGTATTCCAGTTTCATTGTAAGCATTTTTCCCCTTTCTTTTATTACATTTCCGCAAACTTTTAGAAATTCGAAACAGATTTCTTTCACAAAAATAACAAACTTATATCAAAATGTTCAACATTATTTACTGGTTTCAAAAATAGATTTTATTTGAATATAAATATTAATCGATCATACAATATTAAGCAATATATAAAATTAGACAGGCCTTGGGGAATAGGGTAGATAGGTATTCTAATAAAGCCTAACAAAGCAATCAATTATGAGGCATCATATACTGTGATTGTGTTCCTCATTAGCAGGATTTGTTGCACATACATAATATGTCAACATCGTATAAAACTGAACAATATATCAATTTGAAAAAATAGCCTTCCGATCGATATTAATGGACTGTTAAGATTAACGTGAGTTTCTTTTAACAAAAATCAAGTGTTCTTATTGCATTGTACGATTGTGTCCATTTTATCATTGTCGTAATCAATCAATCAATCGCACAACAAGGAAATCAGATCGGAGGCATTTCAAAACGCCACGTTCGTATAAATAAATGCCTACTCTTAAGGTCAATACCTTTTAACAAAAAACTGTATACATTACAACTATATGAGGCCTATTAGTTTAAATTTCAATCAGTTGAATATTTTTTTCATTGACTCAGAAAATATAGCATTTAAACCGATGGAAAATGATTTTGGCACAATGTGCAATGGCCATGAGATTTTCTTTGTACCTAACAAATGAATAACCCTAATTTTAGCAATCAAAACTAACAATATAATGAATGCCACGAATTGTAATATGCGAAGTTCAAGAAATATTGTTAATTAATATTAAATATGGTATGACAACTAATTTATCTACATTAATACGTATATACATACATAGTACATTACTAAACATATTCGTGTGTGTATATGAAACTATGTTTTTACTACTATTCCTTCTCTTTATCTTCCAAACAGTAATACGAAATATAAATAATAATAGTTACAAAAATTAAATTATCGTAGAAACCAGCAGCATTAAACAAAAGGCAGTAAATTGTAATTTGAAAACTTTAAAAGTCAGCTGTAATACCACTTCTTTCCCCCCAACGTATACATATGCCCTCCAAGTATTTACTAACAAGATTTGTTTTTTTTTTATTCAAATTGCCACACAACTTAAAGTATTAATTTATAGTACCTAAACTTTACACTGCTTACTGACTTCAATTATTACTTCAACAGCTTCCAATAATATGTTAAGATTGGCGAATCAGTTTAAACCATGTTTTTAAGTCTATACAAACTTACCATGAATGCAATTTTGAATAAAAGCGTTTATCAATTCCCATTATTCGTTCGGATAAATTGCAATTGAGCATTATGAAAACTTACCCTAATTATGATTTTAAGCTAGAGTAAATCGAATGAAATTTATATACATCCATACAAATATACAAACATACATACATAAATATGTAGTTATACAATTTAAAACATACAAATTAAAACGATACTCTCAAGAGCGCATTGAACAATTTTATGAAAATGAACCGTAGTTTAATTAATATGTAATAAAAAATGTTGGATAAAAAAAGTCAAGTGTTTTTAATAAATTAAAAAAATATTTAGATTCCAGTACCACAAACATCTAAAACGGTAACGAAGACTAAATATCATATATTTGATAGTATTTAAAAACTTATTACTGATGTGTTTTCCCTTTCCACCAGCACTAGGACAACAATAGGACATTTGCCTTAAACCCCGCACACACCCCGCCTTATATTTGACACTGGGAGTAAGATAAAAAGTATTTATTCATGATATAAATGTTTTTGCAACTCATTACAACTAAAACATTACTTTTAGAATATTTTTTTTTTGCGATTTACTTTATTTAAATTACCTTAAAAGTCAAATAGATTCACTTAGGACATTAATTAAATGTTAGCTTATAATAAAATTAACCAACAAAACTCGTTTCGAGTACAAGGTAAACAATTCGAAAGCATGAAAACAAGGGAACCTATAATCACAATAACTAGTTAGTTTTGATTTCAAATGTAAGATGATCAAAAAATTCCAATATTCTACATATTCCTCAATAAAATTAACAATTAGCTGATAAGTAACAAAAAACAGCGCAAGTTAACAGTTAAGTAAATTTTCTAAATCGCTTTGCGATAAATTGCCATTGAAAAAGTAAGCAGGTATAAAAATGTATAAAGTGATATATATTTATATATAGATAGATAGATAGATGGGGAAACAACTTGTGTAAATTGTGAAAATGCGGATCAAGAAATCCATTAAACAACAACATTTCAACAGCCCTAATTTCTCTGAGTGAGTTTACTATATAGTGTATATATATATATATATATTTGTTTGTATGAAAGTTCTTATGTAGTAAAATATGTGGTTGTTATTGGTTTTGTTTGGAAATGGTTGAGTCTTCATTTTTGTTATCTGTTTTGAACAAACCTTTTGTTGAGAGTTTATTAAAAGGCATATTCAAATTAAAAGGAGAAGCCTCTTTTCGAGAGCAAATTAATGGTAGAAAATCAACGGAATTATATATCTGAAATAGTGATCCATTTGAGATTTTAAGAAGTTACTGTGGAATTTGTGCCAATACTTTTACGTTAACATCTATGTAGTGCTTGACCTACACAAGGGAATGTCTAAAATTCATTTGTTATACGAGCTATGAACTATTTCCCCAATTTCGATGCCTTACTGGAATGGCAATAGACAATTGGCTGTTGTGTTGAGCAGTCCGAGGCGCTGCTTCTGTTTGCGTTGCTCCGTCATGTGATCTTTGAGCTCGTGCAGCTGTGTCGACAGATTCTTGATGAGCAGCTGCGTCTCCAGGAGCTGTGCCTGCATGCTGCGCATTTCAATCTGCTCGCCATCCGCGTCCACAGCGGCCAACGACATGGCGCGCAGCCGTGGAAACCATTCCAAAATGCCCGCCTTGACCATGGCATAAACATAGCTTTCGGGCCCCGTGAACTCCGTAGGATCCTTGACCTTGACCAGCACAATGAAGTACAAGTAATGCCACATATTGTGCTCACTCTTGATGTGCTCCTCGAAGCTGACCGTTTTGTTGTCGAAAGCCGAGCGATTCAGCGAACAAATGAAACAGGTCGTCTTGAGAATGGCCTCCTTTTGCTGCTTCTCCGATCGCAGGTCGGCAAATGTGTCGATGATCACGCCGAAAATTAAATTCAGCACTATAATGATGACAATGAAGAAGAACAACAGATCGTAGATGACGCGCGCCACAAAGAGACCCTCCTGCAAGGCAAACAAATAGGGAATTAGTGAGGTATTTATCAATTCGATAGTGAAATGGGTAGCTCACCTTGCTTGAGGGTGCGCGAAGGATGTCGCCAATGCCGCCGCCATTGCGCAGGCCCTGATTCAGTGTCGTCACAATGCACATGACCAGCGAGTCACAGGAACGCTCCTTGGCCTCCCCGTTGCCAGCGACAATCGGAGGCACTTGCTGTTTCAGACCGCCATTGCAGGCGCCCAGCTCATCGGGCATGGCGCAGGATTCCTCGGGCGATGCTGGCACCGATAGCGTCAGGGAGGCGACATTTAAGGCAGGATCCTGCTCTTCAAAATCCACCGAGACGAGAAAATCATCTTTGAAGAACATGTAGCCAATGATGGAGAAGAGGTAAACCAAAATCAATGCCAGCACGGCGGTCAAAACGATCGAGCGACCGTTCCGGGTAACCGAGCGAATCACATTCACCAGCGTCTCCTCCCGATAGACCACATCGAAGAGCTAAAAGGGTGTCAGATTACACATGGAAGCAGAGTGATTTGAGGATTTATGCTTACCAGCAGTGAGTAGAAGAACGGATGGAAGATAAGTCCGCAAAAACAAAATGCTATATAAATGCAATGATAGAGTAGCTGAACGTCGGTGATGATCTTGAGAAAGCGCTTCTCCAGCGTGCCTTTGTTGCCCATAATACTCACTATATGAACGCTCTTTAAAGTCACCTATTAAGAAACGATCGCAATTTGAGTTTGGTTTAAATAATATGCGAATAAGAACTTACCGTAACAACACCCAGTAAACAGAGCGTGGACTCCGGTCCAAGCATAAATATGAAACGTAGAATTACGGAGCCAATAAACGTGCGTATACCCGATTCACGGGGCAGCGTTATCACTATAACCAGCGAAAATATCAGAATAGCCCAGAACAGCAGCGAGATATGCGAGCTGAGCTCTGAAAATACGAAAAAGTGGTCAAAAAGTTATTAAAAGTACAAAAGTTGGAACTTTTTACTCAGGTGTAACCGACTACGTAATGCTCGTTCCGTCTTTATTATTATTATCGTTTTGTTTAATTTAAATCGTTTAAATCGACATATACTAATATACTTCTTTTAACTTTGTGCACATTGGAGTACACTTCAAAGAATACAATTCGTTCATATTCGGGAGACGTGTTAAGTTTGTAACCACATTGAAAACTGATTTTATTTTAATTTTAGCACAATTTTGACCCCACAAATTTATATTGTCTGACCTCACAGGAACATAATAAAAACATATTTTTATAAATTATTAGCATTTAATATGAACTATATAAACTCAACAAATTTTCGGCGGTTTGAACCTTCATTTTACGATAATGTCCATAACCCAGGTTCGAATCTAGCTAAATTTAACGTAATTTGAATTAATGAAAAAATTAACAAAGATAAAAATTGTACATTCTATCCTATTTAATACTGATAAAAATGATTATAATCTTAAAAAGTTCCTGTCAGATTAAGATTAAGATTAATTAATTTTACCTGGCACAGTGTTATCGAAGGGATAAAAGAAAGCCACAATCATATTGATTACCACAACGCAGTTGAAGAGTATATTGCTCCACAGCGACATGTAGCTGCTAATCCAAAACAACAGCGGCTGACCTAAATGCAATACACAAAACTTTAGATATAGAAATTACAAAATTATGTCAATTTTTTAGACTTACTTCGAAGTTTCTTTTGCCATTTCATCTCATTGAACATCTCCTCGGCCTTGTCAAAGAAATCCGCCACTTTGGAGCCCTGATCATCGCGTTCCGCAGTGTTCAGTATTTTAGTTTTCGTATCTGTCGTTAGGTATTCGCAAATTTCTGGTATGGGAAAAACAATTTGCTCCAGTGTGCGATCATTGCGAACAATCTGAGAAAGAGCAACAGAGAGATTAACAAGATGAGGTGCTGCAGTCGGGAGTGCTCGACTAGGGCACACCCTAAATCCTTTGTTATATTCAAATATGTTTGTGCATTTAATTTGCTTTTATAATCTACGTATCTGGATAGTTTTAAACTTGATAAATCGATACAGAAAATCTCAATAAATCGTAATGAACTAACTTGAAAAAAACTCGAAATTTCTCATACGATTTACCTTGAATGAAAGAAAAATATCATATAAAATGCAATTAATTTATTAATTATTTCGCAAAAAAACCTTTTCAATTTCATAGTCTTTTACGATGAATTTCTTTGTTCAATTCAGAATTTATTTTTTCTTAGTTTGGAAAAATAAATTGAAGAGATAGGCGATAATTAAAAATTACAATTAAAATTAAAAATTACAAACTTTGTAAAAGCCTGATATGCTTTAGATTATTTTATGTTTTTTCCAGTAAATTGGTAGTAAGATGTAAATATATATTTTGCATAAATAAGTAAATAATCTATAATATTAAAGCACAGCTAATTCGTATATTTATTTATTGGTAACCTCTGTAAATCTTTTGTAATTCGTAAAAAATGCTGTTCTCTTGCAATTTAAAATAATCGGGCTTGGGCTGTAAAATAACAACTAACATTTCATGTGCTGTTAAATAACAGACACTAACGGAAGCGCTGTTATTAGAAGCTATTTAATGAATATTACAGAATTTACCTCTATTTGGGCCGTGTGAGTTGCGTAGTACATGAGGGCCTGGCTTGTTTTGGCATCGAAACTGGCCGATTGAGGATCCTCGGAGGCTTTGAGCAGTGCGGCCAGTTCCTTGTTGTGCTGCGCCAGCTGATGGCAGAGTATGTAAATGTTGTGTCCGACCTCGCGCGGACTGACCGTGGCATCGTCGTCATCTGTGGCTGTACTCGGCTCATCGGCGTCGTCCTGCTCGTCGATGAGCTCCTCCTGGTGGTAGGCCTTGCAGGCCACCTCGACCAGCTGCTTGGGATTCATGTTGTAGAGTATCCGTTCCGCGTTCTCGCTGTCGCCGCGACTCTCCATGATGGCCAGCAGCAGCTTGGACGCGTTGTTCTTCAGCTCCAGCACCAGGTCCATGCGGTTCTCGCCCAGCGGATTAATGTTGTTCAATATCAAGGCGGTGATGATGTCCAGGCCGTTCGACTCGTGGGTGGCGATGCAGTTCTGGTTCTCGTGGCACGGGCCCTGACAGTACTCGGTGAGCGTTTCCAGCGTCTGGTTGATCAGCGCCACATTGTGCTCGTTGATGTAGAGACCGAGCAGACCGAGGCCGCCCGTCGTTGAGCCGCAGATGCAGTCGAGGAACATGAGCGTCTCCGAGACGAGATTGTTGTTCGTTTTATTGTTCTGATTGCGGAGCAGATTCTGCAGGTCGGGATTGTGATTCTCGCAGAGCAGCTGCAGGAAGCGGAGAATGGGCTGCATCACGAGCACCTTGTTGGACAGCTGATTGCGCTGCTCCTTGCTGTCCCGATGCTTCTCGAGCTTCTCGGCGAGTATATCCTCCAGCGGACTGTTCACACTGATCGCCGAGCTCTCCTCGCCGGAGTGTATGTTCCGGGCATTGCCGTAGGCACGCGCCGTCGCCAGTCCGGCGTTGTGGAGCTCCCGCTTCAGTTCATCGGTGATGACGACGCCGTTGCTCTTGAGGCCGTGCTTGCGCGAGATCTTGTCCAGTTCCAAACTGGCGTCCTGTTTGTGTTCGTGCGCCTTGGCCGCGATGTCTGTGGTGTTGACGGACACCGTTGATTTGATCTCCTGCTGGGCATCCTTCATCTTCTCGAAGAAGACCTTGAAGAACGCCTGGTTCAGGTCATCGCTGAGGAACTTCTGGAACATGCCCTTCTGTATGATCGGATTGCCGCCCTCGAGCAGAGCAATGCCCAGCTCGACGGCCTCCACGAAGATGTTGGGCGAGTGCACCGACTTGATGACCAGCTCCACGACCAAATCGGAGGCACCCTCGCGGTCCAGATGGTTTTGCATCTCGTGCAGGGTTTTGCCGGCACGCGCCAGATACTTGGCGCCCGGCCCGTGGGTGACCAGGTGCAGCTGCTTGGCCGGATCGGAGGCGGCCGCGGCCGCGGCGGCAACAGCGGCCGCGGCAGCTGCAGCAACGGCCGCCGGCAATTGTGGATGCTCCTCCTCCAGTTTGGGTGCGCTCTTGCACTGGAAGTAGCGCAACAGGAGCGTCTGACGCAGTGCGTCGCCCTTCTCGCCGTAGTTCACATCGATGGCCATCATCTCGCGCAGCGTGCGCAGCACCTTGACGCACATGCGCTCCTCCTTCTCCTCGAGCAGCTTCTCCGTGTGCTTGATCAGCTTCCGTATGAAGCCGCCGCTCTCGCAGCGCTTGCGCGCCTCGGTGCCGGCGGGGAACAGCAGCTCGGAGCGATAGAGTATGTCCACGAGGAGTGAGAGTTCCGCCTCGACAACCGGCTTCAGTTGATCCTCCAGCAGCGAGACAATGTCCTGCAGTCCCTCGATGATCGAGCGATCCCAGCGCATCAGATGCGCCGAATGTTGGGTCTCGTATTTGGGCTGCTTGGAGGCCAGCAGCCATTTGGTGGTCTGGCGTGTCAACATCGCGGTCTTGCTGGACATGTTGGCCACCTGCTGCTCCAGGTCCAGCGGCAGCACAATGCTGCGCATCTTGGCCGATTCGGTCAGCGTGCGGATGCAGTTCTCCACGTTGAATCGGTCCGCCAGCGAGAGCCACTTGCACTGGGTGAGACGGTAGGCGGCCTGGAGCAGCTGCACGAAGATCACCTGGCGCGACTGCACAATGGTGCTCTGATCGGAGAAGGGGCTGGAGAAGAAGCTGCTTAGCAGATTGGTGACGCCGTTCAGCACGTACGCCAGCAGGGTCCGGTTCGCGGTGGCCGTTGTATTCGATATCAATTGGTTGAGGTCCACCAGGAAGCTCTTCTCGAAGAGACTCCACATGTGACCGGAGGCGTAGATCTCCTTCATTTCCACCTCGGTGTCAATGTAGCAATGATTGAGGAAGTCCACATACGCCTCCTTCACCTCGGGCATGCACAGCGGATGGCAGATGATGGTCACGATGTCGTCCAGGGTCAACAGATTGTTGCACTTGATCTCCGTGTAGACGTTCTTGCCCATGGTGCAGCAAGCGAGCAGCTTCACCAGCTCCACGTGATACTTGAGCGGACTGTCGTCGGTGAGCTGCTGGCGACGCTGCTGCTGCTGCTGCATCATCTGCACAAAGTGCTGGAACGAGGTCTTGTCGTTGTAGAAGACGAGCACATCCTCGCCGGCATTGATCAGCTCCTGCATGACCATGTCCTGGCACTTGCGTATGAACTGGTTCTCCGCCTTGACAATCGTCTGCAGGAACTGCAAGTATGCCACATGCCGGCCATGGATCTCGATGCAGTGGACAAAGTGCTGCACCACCTTGTCCGTCACCTCGTTGCACAGCGCCAAGTTGTCCTTGAAGATGGCGCACACCGTCTTCGCCTCGAGTATCTAATTGATTGATTAACTTGATTAACTTTTTAATAACAGAAATACACAGAGCAAAATATCGAGTATTTCCTACTTAACATATTTCCGAGTGGATTTCTTACGAAGATTGGAATTAATGGAGTCAAAATGTTTCTTTGTTATCTCAAGAACGAGAATTTAAGTTTTTTAGTATTTTGTAATACTCGTCACATTAGAATAATTCCTAGTAACAGCATAAAACTATCGAAAGCGGGCTTCATTTTTATTGTTATTTTTATAGGCCTAATTTCAGGGGTTGTAATTAGAAAACTGTCTGTCAAATTTTGTGTTTTTCTTCTATGATTGATGTGCAACTTTCCCAATGGGCGATCTTAGGAAAAAGTCATCTTGTACAGCTAGCTTTAAAATTTACGGACTTATATACTTATACATAATATTAAGTTACTTTTTAAATAGACACTAATGACACAAATAAATTAAAAAAAAAAAATTTTAAAACTACAATCTTCCAAATTTTTTGAAACATATTCAGCAAATATGTTTGTTTTAATTTGCAGTGGGTTCGAACCCGAGCTCCAAACATGTATTTAGAATATTTATATTTTTTTCTAGTACATCGACAATTTTACTTGATATAAGATTCTTTTCTCGAAGCACTTGCTTTAAAAATCGTAAATATTTAATTTAAGTGAGACATTTTTTCGCTCTGTGCTAAAGTACTTACGCCTGGATTGAGGAACAGGTCGAGATGATTGTGGAGCAGCACCTGGTTCTGTTGATTGCCGAGGCAGAAGTTCTGCAGGAATTCGTGTGCCAGGCACATCAGCTCCTTCATCAGCACATCGTCCTTTTCGTCATAGGGATTCTGGAGCAGATCCAGGACAACAGTGTGCACGCCCACATTGCGCAGCAGTCGCTGTTCGTGCTTCCGGGGCTTAACAATGGGACCTAAAATGGATGCATAAATTAGGAATCCGATGTCTCTGCAGATGGAAACTGATGCCACAAACCGGCTGTCACGCAGAACTTGTTCATCCGAATAAGAATCTCCTTGACCTTCTGGTACTCGCTGCGCTGCTCTGGCGACAGGGTGGCATCGTATTCGAGACTATCTGCTCCGCCGGCAGCATCGGCGCCGCCAAGCTCATCGGTCGCCTTGGCTTTGTACACCCAGAGTTCGGACTTCTCAACGCTCTGGCGCAATATATCCAAATCGGATTTGATCTGCTTGTAGGACTCCACATCGCTGTCAGAGACGAGCAGTTGCACCTGCAACGTGAAACGGCAAATGGAGCAGCTCAGCCAATCTTACAGAAATAACTCAAATTTGTATACATACAAAATCAAAAGATCTTTCATTACGATATGCGGAATACGTCCACTTTAGTGTTAGTTGTGTGTGTGTGTGTGTGGTTTAGCAGTGCGTGAGGAGTGTTAGTTGTTGTTATGATAAATGCAGTTGGTTATACGGATTAGTAACACGAGTATCGACATCGACATCGACATCGAGAGATCGAATTCGATATCAAGAGAGCGTTGCATGCAAACACAAGAGAGATGAAGAATACAATTGAGAAATTAGAAAGCAACAACAAAGCACTTCTAGCATCGGTGCACCGATTCTTTCCAATATTTTACCACTACAATAAACTAAGTAAAACACATGCCCAAATCCATAAGGAAACAACATAAACAAACTTCTAAAGCTAACATTAGATCAAGAAAGTGGCCAGAGAATTTTTGCTATATAAGGAAAATTTACTTGTTTGATAAGAAATTACCAAACACGGTCCTCATCAAAACAAAAAATTTTAAATACCTTTACTATAATACAAGTAAAATTGTTTTAAATATAGAGTAGAACGTACTTTGTCTTCGGTTTAAAGCAATTGATTTGTTAAAATCTCTTTTTAACATTTTCCCTAAATTTTTGATTTGTAGAATTTTTATAGTCTTTAATTTGTATAGTTGAATGAAGTTACGTGCAAAGTCTATTTTAAGGTTAGAGTATCTATATCGATTGAATATAGACACTACTTTTAGATCTAGCGTAAAATATGTTTGACATTAAAGATCAAGCGAAAGTTTTTAAGCTATGCGAATTGAATAATATCTACGTCAGAATTTAAATAATCTACTATCTAGAAATATGTTTACGTATATTTAAATGAGTTTTCTTAACCGATTGCTGTTGTTAAGCTAAGTGAGAAAAGCTCAAAATTGCGTTGCTTTAAGTTTAATTAAAAAATCGTAAGAAACTTGATGTTTACGACTAGAGGGCTTGATGGGTCTTACCTGTCTGAAGGCTTGCAACACCTCCTGTCGCTGGCTAAAGTGACGGAAGAGCAGATGCAGTGCACCCGAGACGAGGGGCGCATAGTCGTGCATGATCAGGTGCAGCAGGACGCGCAGGAAGGTGCGTCCGCCCTGACCGTCCAGATCCAAATTGGCCGCATCGCTGCGCTCACAATCGAAGATGCCCTCTGCCTGCACCCCAATCGATTCCAGATCGATGTTCTTTTGACGCGCCGCCGCCGCCGACGCAGCCGCAGCTGCTGCAGCCATTGCCGCCTCGGCCGCGGCTATTTGCTCCGAATCGGAGGTGCCGGCGCTGCAAGGTGGCGTCTGCGGCTGCGTCTGTTCCTCGCCGGCTGCTGGCGGGGCGTTGTTCTGTGTCTGCGTAACCACCTCGGACTCGTCGAACTCGCGCTTGAATATGGATAGCAGGCAGCTGATTCTGTAGTCGAGGCGCACGTCCAGAATGAACTGCAGTATTTCAATGATCTTCAGTTTGGTGTCCATGACCAGCGGATACTCCTTCATCAGCTGCGACACAGACTTGCGCTGCTGCAGCGCTATCGAAGGAGCCGCAATCGCCTGTCCCACCGAGCCCAGCGCCAGCGAGGTCATCACGGTGCTCATGTCACCAATGGAGCGCAGCACTCCGCCCTCAGCTGTGAAATAGAACCAGATTGTTGGCGGATTAGTTCAACTGAAACAAAATTGGGCAGCTGGATGACCCTGAGCTCACCATCATTATTCGTCTCCTCTTCGACAGCTTGTCATGGGGAGATCAGAAAGAACTTACTCAACTAACTTAGTCTACGTGGATCACATTTGGTACTCACAATCAATGTCCGTGTTGACAAAGGCGCCGCCAGTTGTCTCCGACACACAGTCCAGAATCGAGAGCAGCGTCTTTGTTAGGCGCAGTAGATCGCTAAAGCTGTAGAAGCCAAAGTAAATCAAATCTCTGGCTAATTTGACCACCTAAAAGAGGTGAAATAAGAAATATTATTATTATATATAAAAAGAATTCGAAATATTTTTAAAATATCTTCAAACGCACCTCAAATGTGAGCTTGTTTTGCTCCTGATCCGTGAACAGCCACACCTTGGTGGCCACATTGCACAGATAGTTCTCCACAAAGGCGATAGTCGTATTAAACTTGGCCCGACAGGCCTGTTTGTTTTGGTCCGGCTGAAGATTCTTGCCATCGTAGCTGAAGAAAATTTGGTTTGCAGATTGTTTTGAGGTAGCTTTTGATTCTGGTACTCACTCCATAATGGACATCTTTGAGGGTATTTCGCTCCACAGTCGCGCATATTTCACAGGTGTAACCGGCTCCTGGGGATCGCGATCCACGTGCAAGTGCAGCATCAAGCGACAGAAGGATGCGCGCAGCTCATAGGGCATCGTTTCATCAGACATGCATCTACAGAATGGACAAGATCTTAGCAAGAGTGTTTGGGTTACAATGGGTTCCAGCGCTCACTTCAATATCAAATCAATGTCCAGCTGGGGTGAGAGCCTGTTCAGTGCCAGATATTGACGGTTCAGACACATGTTCGAGAAGAGGTTCAGCTGATGACGATAGTAGTTCAATATGGCCGCCTCCTGTTCACAGCTATCGCCCGCGCAGTTGGCCAGATCCGCCATGGAGCGCGACGACTAAAATCACAAAATAAGAAAGTTGCATTAAATGAACAAACAATAAGAGATTTGTAAAGCAATCGAAAATGGTCAAAGTTTGGGTTATTATCTTGGAGAAAAATTGGATTTTTACGGTTAAAACGTCGAAAATTGATGTGCGATCTTTAGAGAACACCAATCGTGAACTGGCCGGAAAT
Source organism: Drosophila micromelanica (assembly GCA_004143825.1). Taxonomy (NCBI): domain Eukaryota; kingdom Metazoa; phylum Arthropoda; class Insecta; order Diptera; family Drosophilidae; genus Drosophila; species Drosophila micromelanica. The sequence goes on from SCDY01000148.1 coordinate 110,794, forward strand.
TTGTCTATGTTTCCTAGTAATATATATCCAAAATTTGGTACCCCTAGCTTAAAAACTGTTGCCTTCATCCAGACAGACGGATATTGCACAAACCCAAATACGAGTTAAAAAAGTATCCAACTTTAAAACTGAATAAATTGACTTCAATTATTGAATTTGTAGTTTCTAGTTTTGAACGGAATCCAGAAACCCAACAATCTCTTTTCATTAAATGAACGAGTATATGTTAGTATGTAATTGGAATCAGTTAACACCCACCGGTTGGCCCTTCCACTGCAAATGTATCTCGTACTTCTCGCCCGGCAAACCGGCATCTTCATCGTTGAGGCTCGCACTGTCCCAGGTGGTGGTTGTTGTGGAGTTTGACTGCACATCGGAGCGATCCTCGTCATCGCCGGCGACCTCAGTGAGCGTGGCTAGGCACACATCCTCGGAGGCGCCCTTATAGCAGCGCACTGCGGCGCCTCCGCGCAGCGCCTTCACCTGAGTGTCGATTAGGATGTCGACGTTCTTGTCGCTGAGTACGCTCTTGCAGATCAGCTCCTGGGTGACGGCAATGGCCTTGCGATTCGAGACGCACAGATCGGACAGGTAGTCGAGGAACCGCGAGTCCCAGTTGTTCATATTCTTCCGCACCAGACCCACGAACGTCTCGATCTCGGCGGCCGTGATGTGCTTCTCCAGCAGCTTGCGATTGTTGTGCAGCAGGGCGGTGATTGTGTCCTCGGCGAGGATATCGTAGCCGATTTGCTTCTGCATCAGGCCAAAGTGCTTGGCAATGTACTCCTGGTTCTTGCGATAGTCCTGCTGCGAGAGGCGCAGTATGCGATAGCACAGCCGGAATATGTTCTTGTAGGGGCTGTTCTTGGGATCGCTGAGCTCGTCCAGTCGCAAAAACGGACCCTCGCCGGGCGTGTGCTCCTGGAACGGTCCCTGAAGTATCTTGAACAGCTGCTTGAGAATGTACTGCTCGCGCAGCAGCTTCTGGCGATCGCGTATCGGATTCTTGATGGTAAACTCCAGTGCCTTGGTCTTGTTCTGTTCGTTCTCCATGCCAGCTATGAAGTAGACAATGTCCTGCAGCAGCGAGATTAGAGCACGCCGCTCATTGATCGAGATGCTGCCGTTGTCCAGCTTGCTGGTCACCGTGGCCAGCACCTTGCACGCATCGTTGGCAAAGTCCAGATCACGCACCTCCACCGGCGACACGGGTATCAGCGCAAACGCCTCCTTGTCCTCCTTGATGGGTGAGCAGCAGACCTTGGACATCACCGGCTTGTCGTCGTCCGCATCGATTGGTATCGAAGTCGCATGCACCCACGTATTGGAGCATATATGTTGGAGTCGCACATAACTGGACTGCGGCACCAAGCTGTCCGGCCTGGCCATTGTCGTCGCATCCAGCACAAACACCGAGGCAATGTCCGCCGAATACGGCACTGACACCAAGCGAAATTGTTTGCCCTTCGGTTTGTCTACCAAAACGAAATTAGCTTAGATTAGATATTGATTTAGATTATATAGTTAAAAGAATATTTATAAAATTAATGCCATAGCCTTATATAATGGATCTTTAATGGTGAAATCTAAATTAAAGGGTTCCTCAAAAATAAGTAAGAGTACTCTAAATTAGATACACAAACACGTCGCTATCTGTGCATTTTTCTCAGAAACCACTTTAGAAACTTAATTTTAAAATAATTTCTAAGCTAAAAAAACAAAAATAAACAAGTAAGATTGCTCTAGTCGGGACCTCCCGACTAGGAGATACCCTGAACCCAGCATTTAACACATACACACAAACTCTCGGCACTTAAAAAGTAT